>JAQMWT010000647.1:0-35162 GCA_029834535.1 Chrysophaeum taylorii | reverse complement strand
CGTCGAAGTGCGTCGGCCGTTGTGCGTGCCGCGTTTTTGTCGCTGTCGAAGCAAGTTCACCCGGATCACTGTCGCGATGCCGACGCGGCAACCGCCTTCAAGAAGCTCCACAACTCCTACCAAACGCTGCGGTCGCCGGCGCGGCGGCGCGCGTGCCTGCAGTACGAGCAACGCCGCCTCCGCGACGAGTCCTCCACCGTCCTCGTCACCATGGACCTTCTCACGCAACCTTGGGTCCTCACGGCTGCGGTCGGGCTTTATTTGGGAGCCGAACTCGTCAGGCTTGGTATCTCCGAGTTCGCCGACGACGCGACGACCGATGCGCCGCCGCCGCCGCCGCCCGAAACCATTGAGGTGCGTCGATCGGATCCCCCGCTCTCCCCCCTCTTCTCGGTCTCCCCGGGAGAGCCGCTCGTCGGACCGACGCGCGCCGAGCTGGGGGAGCGCCTCCACGCGTGCGGCGTGCGTACAAAGCCGGATCAATAGGGAGAGGTCCTGATTTGTGAATGAGAATCCCTCTATTCCATGGTCATGCTGCGATTGATTGATTAATGGCGAGTTTCGCGGTATTGTTGTTTATAATATGAAGATCGCGCTGGAAAAAAAAAAGGATGAGGGTCTTCCTTCCGAGTTCGAGGCTATGATGGGTCTTCCAAAAGCCACGAGCAAGAGACGAGAATCCCAGTGTCCCGCGATCTGTTTTTTTTTTTTTTGATGGCGTGTTGTTGTTGTTGTTGGTCGAAAGAAAAAAAAAAGACGTGGAAGAGGCGGCGAAGGTTTTTCCCCACTGGTGGTCGGGGAAAACCGAGCGCCAGCCACGTCAAAAATAATTCGGTTCTGGACTAAATTTTGCCCATAGCTCAACGTTCAAATTTTTGGATGCAGGGTTTCCGTGCGTGCTGTAGTTGTAGAGAGTATCTCGAAAGGCGTCGCGGCGCGAAATTCTTCTCCTACATCTTCTTCTTTAGTAGATGGGGAGATAATAGTAGAAGGGAAAGAATGGTTTTGAATTAGATGAGGTCGAAGCGATGTGGTGGCGCGGTGGTTGCCGCCCTGTGGGCCGTGTCGGCGGGATTCGCAGCTCCGGTGGGGCTGTCTTCACCTCCTCGGAAACGAGATGGGTTGGGTGATGTTGTGGAGGCCCTCAAAGGGGACCGCGGGGCGGCGTCGTTGCGCACCCGGGCGACCAACGACAGGATGGTGCGGAGGAGTCTCGAGACGACGACGACCACCACCGAAGGGGAGAGCGAGTCGTCGTCGTCGTCGGACGACGACGAGTGGCGGCGCGAGGAGGGGTACGACATGACGCTGGAGACGCAGCTCGCGGTGCTGGTGGGGACGTTGATCGCGGCGACGTGCGCGATCGTGATGGTGATGCACTGCTACTTCTTTGCCGTGCGGATCTGGCGCGGCAGCGCGAAGCGTCCGATTCAGTACTCGGAGCTCCGCGTGGAGGATCCGTCGATCACCTCGGAGAAGCGCGCGGGCGTGACGGTGGTGGTCGCCCTGGGCGCTCTCGGTCCCGAACGACTAGGGCTCGAGGTCGGCGTCATCCACGAGGCGTTGCGGTCGTCGCGCGTGTACGACTGCCAGATTGTCGAGTGTCAGACCGAGCACCTCGCCAAGACGCTGCGGAGCGTAGTCGACGGCGCGTGCGACCAGCGGATCTGGGTGCACCTCGCCGGCCACGGGTCGTCGATGCACACGCTCCGCGAGGAGCTCCTGCCGCGGCGCGGCTCGGAGCCCGACGACGACGACGAGTCGGTGCGGCCGGGCGGCGCGATCATCAACGCCCGCGTCGTCGCCGACTCGATCGCCTCGCTCGCGTCGCTCGCCGCCAAGCACTCGCGCAGCAAGGCGCGGCTCAACCGCGGCTCGTACCTCGACCTCGTCTTCGCCAACTCTTGTCACTCGGCCTCCCTCGCCCACGCCCTGCGGGTCGCCGACGTCCCCACGGTCGTCGGGTGGCGGTCGGCCTGCGCGGATGCGGGCGCGACGAGGTTCGCCGCCGCCTTTTACCGAGCCCTCGCCTCGGGCGCGTGTCCGACGGACGCGTTCGACGCCGCCAAGCGCGCGCTCCTCGTCCCGGTTGCGCGGGGCGTCTCCTTCCGCCAGGAGGACCTCGGCGACGCGCGGTACCGCGGGGGGGACAAGGTCTCGGACGAGCTCGCGTACAACGTCGTCGTCGTCGTCTCGGAGAGCGGCTCGGGTGGCTCGACGTCGCCCAACCAGCCGCAGCAGCCGACGGCAGCCGAGGACGCCGAGTTTTTCGACAGCCTCGACGCCCTCGACGAGGAGGACGAGCCCCATTGCGCCTCGGGCGCCGGCGACTTTGGCACCTTCCGCGAGACCCTCGCCCCAAAGTACGCCTTCCTGGATCCCCACGACGCCGACGCCGTCGACCCCGCGACGGGCCGCGCGCGCGTCCTCCGCCCCGATTCGCCTTTCGTCCTCGTCGACGACGAGCCGGCCCCCAAGCCGGCGGTCGTCGCGGCCTCGGCGGTCGACTCCAAGGCCAAGCCCCTCCCGACGGCCGTCGCCTCCCCGACCGCCCCGGGCGCCCACTTCGTCCCGCCCCCGTCCCAACCACAGCCGCAACACGCCAGTAACGGAGGCGGGAACGGCGGCGAGGAGGACCCGCGCGAAATCGTCGCCTTCCTCGACCGCATCCTCGATGACGACGAGCTCGGCGGCGGCGTCCAGCGCCCGCCCCACTACCTGCGTCACTCGTCCTCCTACCCACCGCAGCAGCCGCTCCACGGCGCTGGCAGCTTCGCGCACCACTACAACTACTACGGCTACCACCTCCCGCAGCATTACCACCACCACCAGCACGAGGTGCGACGCGTGACCTTTCCCCATCCTCCGCCCTACGTCGAGGAGGAGACGAAGACGCCGTCGTCCGAGACGCACCAGGCGCGCGCCCCACCGACCGTCAAAAAGAACGAGGACCTCTCCAAGGTGATCGTCCCGCAGCTCGCCCTGAGGTCGAAGCGCCGTCGCATCGACGACGACACGGGATACATGACCTCCTTCGACGTGATCGCAACGCGCGACTTTGCCAACGCCGCCAACGCGAACTCGATCTACGCGGGACCCCTCGTCGTCGGCGTCCCCGTCGTCCTCAGCGAGGACACTGACCGTTTCGTCAAGAATCCGGTCTCGCGCAAGCGCCACAAGCCCCCGACGCCCCTCGACGCGCGGACCATTCCCTACCTCGGAAAGTCCAAGGTTGCGCGCCTCGCCAAGCTCGGCGTCCTGACCGTCGAGGACCTCGCCCGCGTCGACCCGGAAGATCGTCTCTTCGCCGTCGCCGCCACCAAGAACAATCGATCCGACCACGCCAAGCGCACGCTCCAGAAGTGGCGCGACAAGGCCATCATGTACCTGCTCACCAACGAGTAGTCCTTTTTTTTCTTTGCGCCTCGCTCGCCGCCGCTTTTTTCACCACTACCAAGATCATCCTCAGGCGAAGACGACCGCAAGAGGGGCGTCCGTCGCGTGCGCGCGCGTCGTCGAGCGCAGCGACCGGATCGCGAGCGAGCGAGCAAGACCCCCGGTCGAAAAAAATATGTTGTGCCGTACTACTACTACCTCTCGGCGGCACAGCCAAACCTTCTTCTTCTTCTTCTTCTTCTTCTTCTGCTTCTTCTTCTTCATTCCTGAGAAGCTGTAGCCAACCCAGTTTTGTCCCGATTCTTCGCTTCATCGCGATCACTCGCCCTTTTCATCAACCAACCAAGCAACCCGGTGGACTTTCCGCCCAAAGATCCTTTGTGCGCGCGCCCCGCGCGGCGCGGCGTTCCGCTCCCCAAGTGCGGTGTCCCATGGAGTTGGCGGGGAGCCTCGAAAGATAGAGAGAGAGACTTATAGAGAGGCGCCCCGCGGCGATGTCTCCCATTCCCTTCTCCTACTCATAAATTTTTGTCGTTACTAGCTCTTTTTGACAGCCTGCGTCTTCTTGTCTCCTCCCACTCCCTCTCCTTGATGCTCGACGCTCTGATCCGCCGCTCTCAGAGATTTATTTATTTTTTTTCTATATTTGCCCCCCTTTATCCGCTCGCCTTTCCTTACTACTAATCGACAGATGTTTGTCTGTCTTCTTTACTACTAATCGACAGATGTTTGTCTGTCTGTCTGTCTGTTTGTCTGTTTGTCTTTAAATGTCGACTGCTAAGAGGGGGGGGTGTTTGTCTGTTTGTCCCTCGATTTAGGGTAAGGATCAGGTAGGCGCGAGAGTAAGGATCAGGTAGGCGCGAGAGCCAGACAGTGATCCTCCAAGCCGTCTACGGCGACCTCGCAGACTATTTCCACGACCCGCGGCGGCTCTTTCAGCGCGCCATTCTCACGCCCCGTCGAAACGATGTTGTCGATGCTGACAACGCGCGCATGACCGCGGCCTTTTTTTTCCCGGAGACGAGGCGTCGGAGTTCTTTTCGGCCGACTAGGTTGGGTCGGAAGACGACGCCTCGCTCTCAAGAGTCGAGTTTTGAACTCCCTGACAACCAACGGCATGCTGACTTTGATCGCGAGCTTAAAGTCTTCGCAACCTCGACCCGTCGCACGGCCACTGCAACGGTACCAGATACATGATCGATCGTGTCGTTGTCACCGAGGCTCCTCCAACCTGTATCGCTTAAGGCCCGCCTACGCCAAACGATCAACAAGAGCCAGGGCCAGACGCCCCGCGAGGTCGGCGTCCTCTTTCCCAAGCCCGTCTTCTGCCACGTCCAGCTCGACGTGGCTCTCTGTCGATCGGCATCTCCGAGGATATACTCATCTGGGTCGACGACTCCACCCTACCCCACACGTGCTGCGCAATACCGATAAGCCCCCTCACGGCGTCTACGCGCGCACTGTAGGTGAACTTACTGGAACCAGGTGAACTTACTGGGGTTGGAGATTGGGACTAGGTGAAACAAGTGCAGGCCAGTAAGTTCACCTAGTCCCAATCTCTAACCCCAGTAAATTCGGTGTAAACCCAATCTCTAACCCCAGTAAGTTCGGCGTAAAACCACACTCACCCCACTCTCCTGCGAGCTCGTCGCTCTCACCCCCGCCAATCAAAGCTGCTTTGATCCGCACACGCCGCTAAGCTTTGAGTTTACTCTAAAAGCCCCAGTAAGTTCACACTTGGTCTCAGTAAGTTCACCTGGTCACTAAGTTCTTCTAGTCCCAATCTCTAACCTCAGTAAGTTCACCTGGTTCCAGTAAGTTCACCTGGTCCCAGTAAGTTTACCTATAGTGCGCGTGTAGACGCTGGGAGGGGGCTTATCGGTATTGCGCAGCACGTGTGGAGTAGGGTGGAGTCGTCGACCAAGAAGAGGATATCCTCGGGGTTGCCGATCGACAGAGAGCCACGTAGAGCTGGACGTGGCAGAAGACGGGCTTCGCCAAGAGGACGCCGACCTCGCGGGGCGTCTGGCCCTGGCTCTTGGTGATCGTTTGGCGTCGGCGGGCCTTAAGGGATACAGGTTGGAGGAGCCTCGGTGACAACGACACGATCGATCATGTATCTGGTACCGTTGCAGTGGCCGTGCGACGGGTCGAGGTTGCGAAGACATTAAGCTCGCGATCAAAGTCAGCATGCCGTTGGTTGTCAGGGAGTTCAAAACTCTACTGTAAAGAGCGAGGCGTCGTAAAGAGCGAGGCGTCGTCTTCCGACCCAGCCTAGTCAGCCGAAAAGAACTCCGACGCCTCGTCTCCGGGAAAAAAGGCCGCGGTCATGCGCGCGTTGTCAGCATCGACAACATCGTTTCGACGGGGCGTGAGAATGGCGCGCTGGCTAAAAGAGCCGCCGCGGGTCGTGGAAATAGTCTGCGAGGTCGCCGTAGACGGCTTGGAGGATCACTGTCTGGCTCTCGCGCCTACCTGATCCTTTACTCTCGCGCCTACCTGATCTTTACCCTAAATCGAGGGACAACCCCCCACACACACCCCCCCCTCTTAGCAGTCGACATTTAAAGACAAACAAGTGCAGGCCAGTAAGTTCACCTAGTCCCAATCTCTAACCCCAGTAAGTTCACCTGGTTCCCAGTAAGTTTCATATAAGTTCACCTGGTCAGTAAGTTCACCTAGCTCACACCAACTCCTTTGAGCTCGTCGCTCTCGCCTCCGCCAATCTAAGCTGCTTCGATCCGCACGCGCCGCCTACCTTTGAGTGAGTTTACTCTAAAAACCCTTTGCTCTAAAACCCCAGTATGTTCACCTGGTCCCAGTAAGTTCACCTGGTCACTATATTCACCTATCCCAATCTCAAACCCCAGTTAGTTCACCTGGTCCCAGTAAGTTCACCTACAGTGCGCGTGTAGACGCCGGGAGGGGCTTATCGGTATTGCGCAGCACGTGTGGGTAGGGTGGAGTCGTCGACTCAGAAGAGATATCCTCGGGGTTGCCGATCGACAGAGAGCCACGTAGAGCTGGACGTGGCAGAAGACGGGCTTGGGCAAGAGGACGCCGACCTCGCGGGGCGTCTGGCCCTGGCTCTTGGTGATCGTTTGGCGTCGGCGGGCCTTACGGGATACAGGTTGGAGGAGCCTCGGTGACAACGACACGATCGATCATGTATCTGGTACCGTTGCAGTGGCCGTGCGACGGGTCGAGGTTGCGAAGACTTTAAGCTCGCGATCAAAGTCAGCATGCCGTTGGTTGTCAGGGAGTTGAAAACTCGACTGTAAAGAGCGAGGCGTCGGCTTCCGACCCAACCTAGTCGGCCGAAAAGAACTCCGACGCCTCGTCTTCGGGAAAAAAAGGCCGCGGTCATGCGCGCGTTGTCAGCATCGACAACATCGTTTCGACGGGGCGTGAGAATGGCGCGCTGGCTAAAAGAGCCGCCGCGGGTCGTGGAAATAGTCTGCGAGGTCGCCGTAGACGGCTTGGAGGATCACTGTCTGGCTCTCGCACCTACCTAATCCTGACTCTCGCTCCTACCTGATCCTTACCCTAAATCGAGGGACAAACAGACAGACAGACAAACAAACAGACAGACAGACAAACATCTGTCGATTAGTAGTTAGGACAAACAGACAAACAGACAAACATCTGTCGATTAGTAGTTAGGATTAGTGACCAGGCGAACTTACTGAGACCAAGTGAACTTACTGGGGTTTTTAGAGTAAACTCAAAGGTTGGCGGCGCGTGCGGATCAAAGCAGCTTAGATTGGCGGAGGCGAGAGCGACGAGCTCAAAGGAGTTGCTGTGAGCTAGGTGAACTTACTGACCAGGTGAACTTATACGAAACTGGGACCAGGTGAACTTACTGGGGTTAGAGATTGGGACTAGGTGAACTTACAGGTCTGAAGTTAGTTAGTTAGTTAGTTAGTTACTTGTCTGTCTTTAAATGTCGACTGCTAAGAGGGGGGTGTGTGTGGGGAGCATCTGTCTGTTTGTTTTTTTTTAATGTCGACTGCTAAGAGGGGGGTGTGTGTGGGGAGCATGAAGGCAGGGTCGGATAAGAAAGTTCGTACGAGCCGTTAACTATGTTTCAGTTTGTACTAAGACATACTCAACGGATCGCTGAGCTATGTTCATTTGTACTCAAGCAGTATGTGCCGCCACGCCGCGAGATCGTCGCGATGGAACTAGTCCCCATAGTGAAGTCGGCATCCTTTCGTCCCCTCACGCAAAAAAAGGAAAAAGCCCACGCGTTGTAGGACCCGTCGTTGCGGCGCGGGCTAGTCTCGTTTTCTTATCCGGCCCTAATGAAGGATGTGGGTGGGTTTGTGGGGTATGCGGGATGTGCCTGACGGGCGGAGATAAGTACGCGGGACCTAGTCGGGGTCATCGCCGAGGCGTGGGGCAGGTGAAGAGAGGACGGGCCCCGTCCGTAGGTCGTACGCATGCTGCCGCCGGACGTATGTGCGACGAAGGTGTCTGTCTTTAAATGTCGACCGCTAAGAGGGGGGTGTGTGTGGAGAGAACCACGAAGGTGTCTGTCTTTAAATGTCGACTGCTATGAGGGGGGGTGTGTGTGGGGAGCATGAAGGATGTGGGTGGGTTTGTGGGGTGTCCCTCGATTTAGGGTAAGGATCATGTAGGCCCGCGAGCCAGACAGTGATCCTCCAAGCCGTCTACGGCGACCTCGCAGACTGTTTCCTCGACCCGCGGCGGCTCTTTCAGCGCGCCATTCTCACGCCCCGTCGAAACGATGTTGTCGATGCTGACAACGCGCGCATGACCGCGGCCTTTTTTTCCCGGAGACGAGGCGTCGGAGTTCTTTTCGGCCGACTAGGTTGGGTCGGAAGACGACGCCTCGCTCTCAAGAGTCGAGTTTTGAACTCCCTGACAACCAACGGCATGCTGACTTTGATCGCGAGCTTAATGTCTTCGCAACCTCGACCCGTCGCACGGCCACTGCAACGGTACCAGATACATGATCGATCGTGTCGTTGTCACCGAGGCTCCTCCAACCTGTATCCCGTAAGGCCCGCCGACGCCAAACGATCAACAAGAGCCAGGGCCAGACGCCCCGCGAGGTCGGCGTCCTCTTGCCCAAGCCCGTCTTCTGCCACGTCCAGCTCTACGTGGCTCTCTGTCGATCGGCAACCCCGAGGATATCCTCTTCTGGGTCGACGACTCCACCCTACCCCACACGTGCTGCGCAATACCGATAAGCCCCCTCCCGGCGTCTACACGCGCAATATAGGTTAACTTACTGGGACCAGGTGAACTTACTGGAACCAGGTGAACTTCCTGGGGTTGGAGATTGGGATTAGGTGAACTTAGTGACCAGGTGAACTTACTGAGACCAAGTGCGAACTTACTGGGGCTTTTAGAGTAAACTCAAAGCTTAGCGGCGTGTGCGGATCAAAGCAGCTTAGATTGGCGGGGGTGACGGCGACGAGTTCAAAGGACAGTGCCAGTGGGGTGAGTGGGTGTGGGTTTACGCCGAACTAAAGAGATTGGGTTTACGCCGAATTTACTGGGGTTAGAGATTGGGACTAGGTGAACTTAACGGGGTGAAAATGCTGGGGTTAGAGATTGGGACTAGGTGAACTTACTGGCCTGCACTTGTCCTAACTACTAATCGACAGATGTTTGTCTGTCTGTCTGTCTGTCTGTCTGTCTGTCTGTCTGTCTGTCTGTCTGTCTGTCCCTCGATTTAGGGTAAGGATCAGGTAGGCGCGAGAGTAAGGATCAGGTAGGCGCGAGAGCCAGACAGTGATCCTCCAAGCCGTCTACGGCGACCTCGCAGACTATTTCCACGACCCGCGGCGGCTCTTTCAGCGCGCCATTCTCACGCCCCGTCGAAACGATGTTGTCGATGCTGACAACGCGCGCATGACCGCGGCCTTTTTTTCCCGGAGACGAGGCGTCGGAGTTCTTTTCGGCCGACTAGGTTGGGTCGGAAGACGACGCCTCGCTCTTTACAGTCGAGTTTTGAACTCCCTGACAACCAACGGCATGCTGACTTTGATCGCGAGCTTAAAGTCTTCGCAACCTCGACCCGTCGCACGGCCACTGCAACGGTACCAGATACATGATCGATCGTGTCGTTGTCACCGAGGCTCCTCCAACCTGTATCCCTTAAGGCCCGCCGACGCCAAACGATCAACAAGAGCCAGGGCCAGACGCCCCGCGAGGTCGGCGTCCTCTTGCCCAAGCCCGTCTTCTGCCACGTCCAGCTCTACGTGGCTCTCTGTCGATCGGCAACCCCGAGGATATCCTCTTCTGAGTCGACGACTCCACCCTACCCCACACGTGCTGCGCAATACCGATAAGCCCCCTCCCGGCGTCTACACGCGCACTGTAGGTGAACTTACTGGGACCAGGTGAATCATCCAAGCAGCTTAGATTGGCGGAGGTGAGAGCGACGAGCTCAAAGGAGAGTGGGGTGAGTGGATGTGAGCACGAGTGGGCTTACGCCGAACTTTTTAAGCAGAACGGTTAGAGATTGGGACTAGGTGAACTTACTGGGACCAGGTGAACTTACTGGGGTTAGAGATTGGGACCAGGTGAACTTACTGGCGAACTTACTGGCCTGCACTTGTCCTAACTACTAATCGACAGATGTTTGTCTGTCTGTTTGTTTGTCTGTTTGTCCCTCGATTTAGGGTAAGGATCAGGTAGGCGCGAGAGTAAGGATCAGGTAGGCGCGAGAGCCAGACAGTGATCCTCCAAGCCGTCTACGGCGACCTCGCAGACTATTTCCACGACCCGCGGCGGCTCTTTCAGCGCGCCATTCTCACGCCCCGTCGAAACGATGTTGTCGATGCTGACAACGCGCGCATGACCGCGGCCTTTTTTCCCGGAGACGAGGCGTCGGAGTTCTTTTCGGCCGACTAGGTTGGGTCGGAAGACGACGCCTCGCTCTTTACAGTCGAGTTTTCAACTCCCTGACAACCAACGGCATGCTGACTTTGATCGCGAGCTTAAAGTCTTCGCAACCTCGACCCGTCGCACGGCCACTGCAACGGTACCAGATACATGATCGATCGTGTCGTGTCACCGAGGCTCCTCCAACCTGTATCCCTTAAGGCCCGCCGACGCCAAACGATCAACAAGAGCCAGGGCCAGACGCCCCGCGAGGTCGGCGTCCTCTCGCCCAAGCCCGTCTTCTGTCACGTCCAGCTCTACGTGGCTCTCTGTCGATCGGCAACCCCGAGGGTATGCTCTTCTGAGTCGACGACTCCACCCTACCCCACACGTGCTGCGCAATACCGATAAGCCCCCTCCCGGCGTCTACACGCGCACTGTAGGTGAACTTACTGGGGCCAGGTGAGCTTACTGGGTCTAGACATTGGGACTAGGTGAAGTGAGTGACCAGGTGAACTTACTTAGACCAGGTGAGCTTACTGGAGTTTTTTGACAACTCAAACTCAAAGGCTGGCGGCGCGTGCGGATCAAAGCAGCTTAGATTAGCGGAGGTGAGAGCGACGAGCTCAAAGGAGAGTGGGGTGAGTGGGCGTGAGCACGAGTGGGTTTACGCCGGGATAGAGATTGGGACTAAGTGAACTAACTGACCAGGTGAACTTAGTGGGACCAGACCTGAACTTACTAGGGTTAGAGATTGGGACTAGGTGAACTTACTGGCCTGCACTTGTGACTCCTTAATAACCCTTCGTTGTCGAGTTCACTTCACTTATTACTTACCCTTGGAGCTTGGTGGAGGAGCGGCGATGAATTTGCAAAACTTGATGGGGGCCGGGGGCGGAAGGAGCGAGGAGCCAATCGTGCGGTTCAAGGCGGGAAAATGCGAGACAGAGGCGCGGAGCGGAGGGAAGGTGTGGGTGATGCCGACGCCGCGGCGAGGCGAGGTGCAGCTCGTGCGCGTCGACAGCCTGATGCACTTCCAGTGGCGCGACCGGACGACGCTCGCCGTGGACGCGAGCTGCGACCACATGGTATTTCCCGGGGACGCCAAGTTCGAGAAGATCGACACGGGCCGCGATGACCGGGTCTACGTGCTTCAGTTCCGGGAAAACACCGCGCGACGTTTCTTCTTTTGGATGCAGGCCAAGGACGCCAGCGACGACGATGCCCTCGTCGCGAGGCTCAACGCCGCGATGAACGGCGACGCCCCCGCGCCGGCCCCGGCGGGACAGCTCGGGAACGTGCTCCGGCGATTCCAGGAAGGCGCAGAGCCCTCGGGCCCGGGCGCCATCACCCTCGAGGGCCTCCAGAGTGTGATGCAAAACCTGGGCATGCCCCCGCAGGCGCGCCAGCAGCGCCAGCCAGAGCCCGCCTCGCAACCCGTCTCGAGCGAGGCCCTCCAACGCGCGATGACCGGCGCCCTCCCGCCCCCGCTCTCCCTCGCCGACGTCCTCGCGCCCGAGGCGATCGACGCCTCGGGCATCCTCGAGGACGAGGCCGCGGTGGCGCGCCTCCTCGACCACCTCCCCGAGCCCCAACGCTCTCGCGACGAGCTCCGCGCCGTCGCCCGTCGGCCCCAGTTCCGCCAGGCCCTCGCGCAGCTCGCGAGTGCCCTCCGCACCCCGGACAACTTCGCCTCTATCTTCGCCAATTTTGGGATCGAGCCCTCCACCACCCCCACGCCCGACCCCGTTCGCGCCTTCCTCGACGCCATCATGCACACCAACCAGCCCGACGCCGCCGAGCGCGACGACGATGGTGATGACAAAATGGGCGACGCTCCCCCCAAGCCAGACGACGACGACGACGCAGCGCCCAAGACCGACTGACGACGACGACGCAGCGCCCAAATTCAAGAATATCAAGCGAGAACGCCGCCCAGCTTCTTCTTCTTCTTCTTCTTCTTCTCCTCCTCCTCCTTCGAAAGGAGGACTGCTCCGTTTTGTTTCGCATGCCACCACGCGCTAGAATGGCCCACCGAGCATTAGATTTGTATTAGTATGAAACAAAAGCTCCCAAGCACAACCACGAAAATCGACCTCATGGCAAGATGTCAGCGATGTAGTCCTTGCCAAGCAGTAAGGCCGACAACACGGAGATGATCGAGAGGGCTTTGATGGAGCTCTGTCGTTCGAATTTTTCGATTCGCTCGCGGACCTCGTCGCCGCCCTCGTCGATGTAGGCCTGCAAGAGCGGGCTCCGCCGCGCCCCGGGCTCGGCCGGTTTCACGTTGAGCTGCTTGGTCGGCGACTTTTCCCGGAAAGAGTTCTCGGCCTTGGCCAAGACGTAGGCGTCGGGATCGAGAAGGTATGTTGCAAACTCGCGCTCGGCGACCTCGCGACTCACCTTCTTCGTTTTCATATACGATGTCACCGTCTTCTCAAACCCCGCGCGATTGAATGTCTTCTGCACCGTTATCATCGCCTCTGGCGAAATAATCATCTCGACGCGTCCCCGACGCGTCCCACCAGTCGGCACCACCAACGCGACGCCTACGTGCGACGCGACAAACACCGCCCACACCCACATCTACACTCTATCAGTGATAATAACTCGTAGAAAATGACGGGCGTCCCTCTATTCTAATGCTAAGAGGGGGGGGGTGCGAGCGGAGGTGCGAAAAAGCGACGACGAAGGTGCGCGGAGGGTCTTCTCGGTTTTATCAGTCCTGGCCCGCGGCGGTGAGGGACTCGGTGGCTCCCGACGATCTAGGCTCGGCTACCTCGCTTGCTTCATGCGACGACGACACTCCGTCGCTGTGGAACCAAGGAGTAATAAGCACGGTCACCCCTCGGGGCACCTGATGCGGGCCCCCGCGCCCCGCAGATCGTCGAGGAAGCGCGGGAGGTAGATATCGCACCAAGCGTGTTCGAGCACGCGGGTGGTGTACGGCACGACGAAGACCCGCCAGCCCAAGCGACGGAGGACCTTGAGCTTCCAGATCGAGGAGCCGTTCATGCACTTATCCACCTCGAGCCAAGGGAACGGGTACTCGTCATCAAAGGCGCAGAAGTAGTGGTGTGGACCGTGGAACTCGACGGCCGTGCGAGTGTCTGGCTGGGCCAAGTCGAGCGACATGTGCGCATCGGGAAGCTCGAACTCGTCGACATGATCCCAGCCAGTGGTCTCGAGTATCTCGGAGAGCTTGGCCTGAGAGCGAGAAGGCCGGTGGGTCTTGACGTTGACAACATAGTTCATGCGCTTCGAGAAGAAAGCCAACGGGGAAGTCTCGAAATCAGGATCGTCGAAGTAGGTCTGTCGTGCCTGGTCGAGCATCTGCAAGTCATGGTCGCTGAGGTTGCGCGGGCTCGCGAGGCAGGATTTCCAGACAGTCTTGACAAAATCGATGTCGTCACCAGCGAGAGCGACGGCGCGAGCGAGCTGGGCTGCATCGCGCGAGGCACCTATCCCCGGCGACTTCCCAGCTTTCAATGCGAATTTTGCGCAGAGCGATGCAAGCACGCTCTTCTTGTCGCGCGGCGGCAAAAGAGAGGGAGGGACGTACGCGACAAAGTCTGCGAAGAGTGCGAGATCAGCTGGAGTCCAAGCGTGCGACGGAAGGTCAGCGGCACGATTGACAAAGGCGCGTGTGAGCTTGGGTGTCATGACCCCAAGACGAAACGATAAGAGAGCCCTAGCCGGCATCGTGGCGAGCAAGCTGGCGCTGAACGCGAGCCCCTTGGCATTCATGATCGGAACGAGTGTCCTCGTGCGCCGCACCAACGCTCCGACAAACCGCATGGTCCTCGGCGACGGTTCCAACGACAATTTGCAGTCGACAGGCTCGTCTTCGTCACAATATCGAAAGCCCTTCAAGAGCATGCAGAGACCACCCTCATCCAGCTGGTCGAGCGAGACATCGCTCCAGGTTTTCATGATCGCCTCTGCCAAGGAGCGACCCCCTGAGACGCCGACACGCGCGACGACGTAAGCTAGGTGCGCAACCGACAATGGCTCCAACCCCTCGTGCATAACGCTGCTCGCCCGGAATGCAGCGCAACTGAGGAAGCGACGTGCCTCGGGTGGACAACCGGACGTCAGATTTGCACTATCTTCGTCCGAGGCGTACAGCCTGCCGATGGCTGCGGCCGTACACGCCATATCAATCACTTTGAAATCCTGCAACTCGGCACGGTCCATAGCAACATAACATGCCCTAGAGAGAAACCGTCTCACAGCTGCCGATGGCCGGTTGTTGTATATGCGCGAAATGGCGTAAGTGAGGTTCGCCAGATCGTGCGGGTTCGCTTCCTGTGGTCTTCGTGTAACTTCGCGTACCACAGACTCGAAGAACGTCAGGTCGCGACACCCGCCTTTAGACATGTTGAATACCATCGAGGCCACGCACCTCAATGGCAGCTCGCTCAGTTGGGGCGATGCACGTTGAACGAGCGAAGCGTGCACGGCTTCCCGATCTTTCCGAGGGAGATTCGCCGAAGACCGCGCCATTAATGCTAACTCCATGGCCTCCCGTTCATCGGCACCAATAATGTCAGAACACTGTTTCTCGTCACACAACATACTCGAGCTGCACGACACTTTCCAGCCCTCGATATTGTCACGGACTGATGGCCGCCCGCTCCGCAAGTCTTGCCGATGTTGAGCGCCTCGGACCTCCAGTACAGACCGCGAATTCCATACCCCACCACGTTCATAATGCATCCTCTGCACATTCTGCCCAGACCCCGAGTTCCTCACATCCTGTTCGCATGGCATGTTCCGAACATCCTGTTCGTGTCGCAAGCTCCGTGCGTCCTGCTCAAGTTGCGAACTTCGAACGTCCTTTCCATAGGGCCCAGGCGAGCTCCGCGACTCTTGTTCGCAACGTGATCTCCGCACCTCCTGTTCACAACGCGAACTCCGCAGTTGTAGCTCCAAATGCGAAAACCCGGGAATGAACCCGGGAATGGCCTCCGCGTCACAGTTGCCGTTGCGCCGCCAGCTCTCATCAGTGTCATCCTGCGACAGATGAGTCTCACCGTCTAGCGCTTGGGTCGGCGGCTTGGCGAGGGCACAGCTGCGAATGTTGTGGTCCTCGCTGCCACGGAGCTTGCATCGATATCCCGGTGGCGGCTTTTCGCTTCTGTCGTTACGTCCCATCGGTGCCAACTCTTCGTTATCTGGCGCGCACTGAATATCATGCTCGGGAAACTCGCTCCGCACGCCCTGTTCATCTCGCGAGCTTCGATCATCTTGTTCGCATCGCGAGCTTTGCGAGTCCTGCTCTAATAGTGAACTCTTGGCGTCCTGCTCACAGCGTGAACCTCGCATGTCATGTCCACGCCACGCCGCCTGCACGTCTCGCCTAGACTGCAAATCTCGCACGTGCTGTTTACAAGGTGAGCTCTGCAGGTCTTTCTCTGTCTGCGAATACCCAGGACTCGCCTCCTGCCGCAAGTTTCCGCGGCGCCGCCAGTCATCATCAGCGTCAGCCCGCGATGAGCGAATCTCACCGTTTACTCGTCGAGTCGGCGCCTTGGCGAGGGCACAACTGCGAATGTAGTGGTCCTCGCTGCCACATAACTTGCATCGATACCCCGGTGGTGGCTTTTCACCTCTGCCTGAGCGTCCTGTCTGCTCCTCGCGCGTAGAGAGTGCCGCCACCGCCAAATTCCGTGCGTCCTCGCTTTTCAGGCTCGTGATCTCATTCTCCTCGGCGCCTTGCTGCGCCTCGCCTGTCTGTGTCGCAAGCTCCAGCTCCAGCCGCAGTGCCGCGATCTGCTCCTTTGCGTTTCCCACGACGTCCGCCAGCTCTTTTCGCGTTTGTGCGGCGTACGCCCGCTCCGAAGCAGCCTCTTCCCGCGCATTCGCGACCTCCCCCCCCAACCGCAACCGCTGCTCCTCGAGCGCTGCCGCCAAATCCCGTTCGTCCTCGCTTTGCAGGCTTGTGATCTCATCCTGCTTGGCGCCTTGCCGCATCTCGCCTGTCTTTGTCCCAAGCTCCAGCTCCAGCCACAGTTTGGTGATCTGCTCCTCCACGTTTCGCACAACATCCACTAGTTCTTTACGCATTTGCACGGCGCCCGCCCGCGCCGAAGCAGCCTCTTGAAATGCATTCGCGACCTTTCCCTCCAACCGTAGCCGCTGCTCCTCGAGCGCTTCCGCCGCCAAATCCTGTTTGTCCTTGTTTTGCAGGCTCGGGACCTCATTCTCCTTGGCGCCTAGCCGAGCCTTGCCTGTTTGTGTCTCAAGCTCCAGCTCCAGCCGCAGTGCGGCGATCTGCTCCTCCGCGTTACGCACCACGTCTGCTAGCACTGTCTGCGTTTGCGCGGAGTCCGCAGGCGCCGAAACAGCCTCTTCCCACGCACTCGCGACCTCCCCATCCATCCGCAACCGCTGCTCTTCGAGCGCCGCCGTATGGGTCGCGCTGGCCTGCTTCGCGTCGGCGCGATTTTCCTCGAGCACAGCATCCTGCTGCTTTGCAAGCTCTGCACACTTGATCTCTGACTCAGTATGCTCCGTCTCGAGCGCCCCAACTGCCTCCTCACGCTCGCCGTGCACCACCGCCAGCTCGCGCTCGAAAGCTGCGCGCTGCTCATCGCAAGCCGCCTTGTGCTTAGCCGCCCACTCCCAAACCGGCTGAGTCGGTGGCTTCGCAAGGGGACAGGCGCGAATGTAGTGGTCCTCACGACCACTCAACGTGCATCGATACCCCGATGTTGGCTCTTCGTTTCCATCTGTGCCTTTTACTTGCGCCATTTCTTGTTCACGACGCGAGTTCCACACGTCCTGTTCAGAAGAAAGCGAGCTCTGCGCGTCTTGTTCCAATCGCAAACACCCGATAATGTCCTCTTGACCCCCGTTGCTGATGCGCTGCCTGTCCTCATCAATGTCAGCCCGCGACGAAAAAGTCTCAACATCCGCACGTCGAGTCGGTGGCTTGGCGGGGACGCAACTGCGAATGTAGTGGTCCTCGTTGCCCCATACCTTGCATCGATACCCTATTGGTGGCTTCTCTCCTCTCTCTGTGCGTAAAAAATGCTCATCGCATCTTTCAGCGAGCGGCACCGCCTCCAATTCTGTTTCGTTCACGACCGGCTCTTGTAGGCTTGCGACCTGCTTCCCCTTGGCACTCAGCCGCCCCTCGATCTTAGGCGTCGCGTGTTCCAGCTCGATCTGTAAATCCGCGATTTTCTCATCAGAGCGCCTTGACGAATCCGCCTGCTCCCGCTGCACTCTCGCCACGTCAACCCGCGCCGCGTCTGCTTCTCCCCGCGCGCTCGAGACATCCTGCTCCACCTGCGATCTTTGCTCATCGACCGCTGCCGTGTTTGCAACGCTCGCAATCTCCGCCTCGACGCGGCCATTCTCAAGCGCTGTCGCTTGTTGTTTTTCGACCTCAGCACTTTTTTTTTCCACCTCGGTGTGCTCGAGATTTTGGAGCGCGTCACTCAACTTCTCAAGCTCCACGCGCACCGCTGCCAGCTCGCGTTCGAAGGCCGCGCGTTGCTCATCGAACGTCGCTTCACGCTCCACCCCGTAGTCGGACTTGCGCTTCCGAACCCGTCGAGTCCGCTTGGTGGCACAGTCGCGAGTGTAGTGGTCGTTGTTGCCACACCGCTTGCATCGATACCACGATGGTGGCTTTTCATCTCCGTCTGCGAGTTTCTTTCGCGCCAACACTTTCTCGCGACGCGGACTCCGCACATGCTGTTCCGAAATGGGGCTCCGCACGGAATGTTTCGATCGCGAGCACCTGAGAATGGCCTCCTGCCCGCGGTTGTCACTGCACCGCCAATCCTCTTCAGCATCAGCCCACGACGAACGAATCTCACCATTGACACGTTGAGTCGGGGACTTAGCGAGAGCACAGCTGCGAATGTAGTGCTCCTCGTCACCACACAGCTTGCATTCATACCCTGGGAGTGGCTTTTCTCCGCTGCCTGGGTGCCTTATCTGCTCCTCTTGCTTTGCCGCGAGCGACGATGCCAAAAATTCAATGTCGTCATCAACTGGCTTTTTCGCGCTCGTAACCGCCCTACCATTAGCAACCAGCTGCTCCTTGTCTGCCTGCGCTGCAAGCTCGAGCGCAAGCCGCGGCGCCGGAATCTTGTCCTCTATAGATCTCATCTCGTGAGCCTGCTCCTGCCGCATCAGAGTAGCATCTGCCTGCACCGAGTCCACCTCTTCCCCTGCGCTCGCAATCCCCGCCTCCAATCGCGACCGCTGCTCCTCGACCGTCGCCAAGTGCGTGACACTCGCATTCTCCGCCTCGGCGCGCTCCTTTTTGAGCGCTGCCTCGACCTGTTTCGCGATATCTGCCTCCTTCTCCGACTCGAGGCGCTCCTTCTCGAGCGCGGCCTCGAGCTCCTTCGCGAGCTTCGCGCGCTTTTCCTCTGCCTCCGAGCGCTCCTTCTCGAGCGCCGTCTCGTGCTCCTTTGCGACCTTCGCCCGATTCTTTTCTGCCTCCAGGCGCTCCTTCTCGAGGGTCGCCTCGTGCTCTTTTGCAAGCTCCATACTCTTTACCTCCGCCTCGATGCGCACATTCTCGAGTGTCGCCTCGTACCGAATTGCGAGCTCCGTTCTCCATTTCTGTGCCTCAACGCGCTCCTTCTCGAGTGTTGCCTCGTACCGAATTGCGAGCTCCACTCTCTTTTTCTCTGCCTCAACGCGCTCCTCCTTGAGCACCGCCTCGTGCATTTCAGCAAGCTCCGCGTTCTGTTTCTCTGCCGCGGCGCGTTCCTTTTCGAGCGCCGCCTTCTGCTGTCTCGTGAGCTCTGCATTCACTTTTTCCGCATCAACGCGCTCCTTCTCGAGCGCCGCCTCGTGCTTTTTCGCGAGCTCCGCACTCTGTTGCATTGCCACGACGCGCTCCTTCTCGAGTGTTACCTCGTACCGAGTTGCGAGCTCCGCTCTCTTTTTCTCTGCCTCAACGCGCTCCTCCTTGAGCGCCGCCTCGTGCTTTTCCGCGAGCTCCGCATTCTGTTTCTCTGCCGCGGCGCGTTCCTTTTCGAGCGCCGCCTTGTGCTGTCTCCTGAGCTCTGCACTCACTTTCTCCGCATCAACGCGCTCCTTCTTGAGCGCCGCCTCGTGCTTTTTCGCGAGCTCCGCACTCTGTTGCATTGCCGTGACGCGCTCCTTCTCGAGTGTTACCTCGTACCGAGTTGCGAGCTCCGCTCTCTTTTTCTCTGCCTCAACGCGCTCCTCCTTGAGCGCCGCCTCGTGCTTTTCCACGAGCTCCGCATTCTGTTTCTCTGCCGCGGAGCGTTCCTTTTCGAGCGCCGCCTTGTGCTGTCTCCTGAGCTCTGCACTCACTTTCTCCGCATCAACGTGCTCTTTCTCCAGTGCCGCTCCGTGTAGTCTGGCAAGCTCTGCACATATTTTCTCTGCATCCGCGTGTTCCTTCTCGAGAGCCACTTTGTGTTTTTTTGCGAGCTCAGCATTCTTCTTCTCTGACTCGGTGCGTTCCTTCTCGAGCGCTGCTTTGTGCTTTTTCGCGAGCTCAGCATTCTTCTTCTCTGCCTCGGTGCGCTCCATCACTAGCGCCTCACTTACTTTCTCAAGCTCACCACGCAACGCATACAGCTCGCACTCGAAGCCTGCCAGCCGATCGTCGAATATTGCATCATGCGCTGCCTTGCGCTCAGCAGTATCGTGCACGGCTTTGCGCTCGGTTGCGCGCTTCCGTACCAGTTTAGTAGGCGGTCTCGCGAGGGCACAGTTCCAGATGAAGTGGTCGTCGCTGCCGCACAGCTTGCATTGAAACGGCCTTTCGTCTGACTTTTCTTCGTCTCTATCGGCGCGTCCCACCATCTGCGCCAAATCTTGTTCATATTGGGAGCTCCGC
Organism: Chrysophaeum taylorii; assembly: GCA_029834535.1. Taxonomy (NCBI): domain Eukaryota; class Pelagophyceae; order Pelagomonadales; family Pelagomonadaceae; genus Chrysophaeum; species Chrysophaeum taylorii. Next base: position 15,064 of record JAQMWT010000647.1, on the reverse strand, counting down.
ACATCCTGTTCACACCGCGAGTTTCTTGTGTCCTCATCTGACCGCGAACACCCTGGATCGGCCACCTGCCACCTGTCACTTCTGCACCGGCGGTCCTCCCTGTCACTTCTGCGCCGCCGGTCCTCATCAGTTCCACCCCTTGACGAACGAGTCTCACCGTCCACCCGTCGAGTCGGCCGCTTAGCGAGGACACAGTTTCGAATGTAGTGGTTCTCGCTGCTACACAGGTCGCATCGACACCCCGGTGCTGTTTTTTCACCACTGACTGTGCGTCCCGAGTGCTCTGACTTTCGAGCTAGTCGAGGCTGCTTGGCGCGGGCACAATTACGAATGAAGTGGTCATCAAAGCCGCACAGCTTGCATCGATACCCCGGAGGTGGATTTCTGCTTTCGTCAGTGCGTCCCATCCGCTCCAAATTGAGAATCGGTGTTCTAGTGCCTATTGACTGTACGAGTGTGACGGCAAGCACGACAAACGGTTGAAGACTTGCGACGGGTGCGCTCGTGACCTGGTTCTCAGCATGGATGGCGAGTTTTCGATCGCCCGCGCCCTTTACTCTGGCCTCGTCCGTCCAGCGTCGGCGATCGCGTCAAGAGTTGCCCTTCTTTTCCTTATTTTATTATTATTTTTTTTTTATTTTTATTTATTTTTTTTGGTTATCAGTGTCGCTTGGACGGGTTTACGAAAAGGGAGATCTATAACGATATTGACTGCGGTTGCGATGGAGGACGGTGCCTCATGAATCCTGAGCCTTGCGAGGGCATCCGCCCTCCCGGCGTAGGTTGGCACCTATTCGCCTCCCGGGCGGGCCGGTTGGCAGCCGGAACGTTCGCAGTGGGACGGGGTATGGCCGGGGGCCGAAGACGGAAGGTTATCGACGAGTTGGTTGTCAGTCACATCGCGGTCTCCTCGTCGCATGACGACAAGCTTGATGGTCACTCTCCGCCGACCGACCTTTCGGCGCTCCTCGTCTACAGGCCCGTGATTCCGGACTGGCTCCTGTCGGCCCGGCCTGGCTCCCATGCTCGGGAGAGGTCTGAAGTTAGTTAGTTAGTTGTTGATTACCCCTTACATACTTCCGGTGCCAGCATGCGTACAACCTACGGGCGAGGCCCGCCCTCACCTCGCCCGCCCCGCGAGTCGGCGATGACCCCGAACGAGCCCCGCATACCCATCCACGCCCTTTAGGCACATCCGTCATGTCCCCACACAACGCACCAAAAACCTTCAAGCCCCCACACATGCACACCCCCACTTTAAACAGTCGACCTTCAAAACCCCCTAGGTTAAAGCAAGGGGCCCGTGGTTAAAGAGTGCGATTCTGAACTATGCCCCCCCTAATGTCTTTAAAGGTCGACTGCTAAGAGGGGGGTGTGTGCGTGGTGCATAATAATAATAATGTCCTTTGACGAACAGGGGTAAACCCGAGCGTCATTTTTTTGGGAATGGATTGTGGCTTTTTGGGAATGAGTGGAAGCACTTTAGTGCCTCCATGGTCTCATGTGGCACCTGTTCGCCTCTCGGGCGGGCCGGTTGGCAGCCGGAACGTTCGCAGTGGGACGGGAATGGCCGGGGGGCGCAGACGGAAGGTTATCGACGAGTTGGTTGTCAGTCACATCGCAGTCCCCTCGTCGCATGGCGACAACAAGCCTGATGGTTACTCTCCGCCTACCCACCTTTCGGCGCCCCTCGCCTACAGACCCGTGATTCCGGCCTGGCTCCTGTTGGTCCGGCCTGGCTCCCATGCTCGGGAGAGGTCTGAATTTAGATAGTAAGTTAGTTATGTATTATGTACTCGAACCGTCGCGCCGAACTTGGGGGCAAATTATCGCGTCCGTTCAAGACCCATAGCCCCGGGTTTTGTTACAGTACACGTGAGCAGGACGTACACGATGCGGCACACAAGACGTGAGCAGGACGTACACGATGCGGCACACAAGGACCAGCATGTCGAGTAGCACATAGATAGACCTGTGGCGGCTATAACGACAGATGGCTTGATGCTCGTGGGGGATGCGGTGCTCGCCTTCGTCCGACAGCGCATTTCCTGTCGCGCGGGGGGGGCTCAAATCGCCCGAGGTGCCGAAGCTTTCGCGCGCCGTTTCACCGGTGGTGCGGCGAGTTATGATCGGGCAGAAAAATATCTATAGATAAGAACACACCGCGCCCGGCGAATGTCCAACCCACCCCCGGCAAATTGCTTGCCGTTTCACATTGTAGGCGGAGCGGCATAATCCGTTAACTGGGCAACTCGGATCCGCCTATCATAATGAGGGGATATTGTGATTCGTCGTGTCGTCGCGTTGAGAAAAAGGATGGAGATTTGCGAGGATGAATGCAAGACGAAGAATCAAAGCGAAGTAAGATGGTCAGGGCAGAGACAATGACTCGCACTGGCCGATGGCTCGAGAGCACACGGAGAACATCTCGTCGCCAGCACCCCGCCACGTAGACTAGAGCAAACTCATCGAGAGGAGCTCCATCGACTGGACCTCATCGGGGAAGATGTCCTCAGTAATCTGTTCGATGATTTCGTCCATGGAAATCGTCTGGTTGATGACGGCCGAGAGTGCGATCTTTTTGAGGCCGAACGCGACGGGCTTGAGTTCGCAGTTCTGCGACCAGACGAGGCCGTCTCTGACAACGGTGGCCTTTACCTTGTTGAAAAGCGCCATGAGGTCCTGTTCCTCACTCCAGGGTTTAATTTCGAGCGCGCACAACGATCGCTGCTTGGCCTCCTTCTTTGCGAGCTTCTCCATCGCGGCCTTCTTCGCTTTCTCCAACGCTTCATTGACCGGCTTTGGCTTCTCCTCCTCCTCGTCCTCGTCGCCGAACCAGTCATCGTCATCCTCATCTTCAGCAGCGGGCGCGGGTGAAGGCGCCGGGGCAGCGGGCGCGGCGGGCGCGGCGGGCGCGACGGGCGCAGCGGGCGCGGGTGCCGGCTCTGGAGCGGCTGGTACGGGTGCGCGAACCTTCCTGTTTTCCTCCTTTGCCGGGGCGGGCGCCGCCGCCTTTTTGTCCGGCTTGGGGTTCTTCGGCGGCGCCGGCGCGGGCGCTTCGGGCTGCCCGAGGAGGAGGGCGTAACTCAACGCGACCCCAAATTCCTGAGCCGCGCGTCAGATCACGCCTCGTCTCTGGTAACGCACATCGCTCGCGAGGCCTCCTGCGCATCTCGTGTGACGACGAAACTCCATTCGCACCTGGAAGCTGCATTGCACTCCTTTGACGCGTCGCCGAAGATTCAGGCAAGGATGATGCTGGCGATGCGCTTCTGGAAACCACAGGTGGCTGTTCCCAATCTAACCTCGATGTTCTCAGCGTTGGGAATTCACTGGGCTCACTTCACTAGGTTCACTGAATTCACTTCACTTCACTTCACCGAAAATTTTCGTCCGATTTCCAATGTTCACTTCACGTTCATTCACTTCGGCTGACGGCCTGACCCTGATGGCGTTCTCGGCTCGGCACTGCGTGTATACGTCGCAGCGGATTTCCAAGCGCACCTTTGACGACGAAGATCATCGCAGCCTAATTGAGGCGTATTACCGCGGCGGTGGCGAGAAAGGCAAGTGCCCGTTCATGACTCGAAAGGCGCTGTTTGAATGGGTGGACGCTAAATATCGTTGCTTTGTTCGAATCTTGAAGCACGTCGTTACGGAGTGTTATGAAGCGGCTTTCGGCAATCCATTCGCCTAGGTGCTGCATGACGGCGGGAAACTCAAGGATAAGTTCAAGCGACAGGCCATTGGCCTATCCTTCATCTGGCCCGATTGGAGTGGCGTTGAGATGGTGTGCGTGGGCCTCGTTCCAGCTGACGACGGAACCGATTCCGGCACGGCTTTTCTGCTCCGTTCTGTTGTCGCGGAGCGTGCGGGAATCGATATCGATTTGGCGGCCGCAATCATTGCTCAAGAGACCGGGCTGCAATTGGCGTCGCCGAAGAATTTTTTGTTGAGGTCGAAGCGTGTGACATGCAGGATATCTCAAAAATCTCGGCAGCGGCATGTGGCGACTTGACACGATCCAGAGGCAAGCAGGTGATCAATCCAGTCCCAGCTGGCCAGGAGCTGCTGAACATTGCCCACGATGGAGCCAAGTTCTTTTCTTACGGCACACGTTTGAAGGACCTGCATGCGCTTTTGCCATTACAGCCGGGGAAATCGCCGAAGCTCAAGCTCAAGCTCGACCTCAATAAGACGAGGTTCCGGGCGCGATACCAACTTATTCGTTCCTTGTTGCGTATGCACCACGTGCTCAAACTGTACACGGCTACCAACATTGGACTCCCCTGGACAATCAGTGATGAGCAATGGGTGGCGTTGGCTGAATTCGAGGCGATTTTTGCTATAACGTTGTTTTCGTGCAACATGAACACTTATACCTGGGGGCGTGCGCCGCATTGATCGAGCACAACATGATCGAGTCTCTGCGAGCTGGGACGCTAGAAGTCATTCATCTCCCGAACATAACTGCGAAATCCATGCCACGTAAGACTATCGATGTTGACGACCTCAGCGAGACCGGCAGAATCTGTCTAGAGCGGGCTATTCTCGAATGTGAGCGTCGGTTTTGCGGGAATAATGAAAACTACGTGCGTCGCTTCGACTACGAATTCAACGATCGCGAGCTGATTGCCTTCCTTCTTGACTTTCGGACTATCAACTACCGGTGCCTGTCTTCCAATCAGAGAGCTCAGGCCAGGAAGTTGCTCAAGGGAGAATATGTGATTTACGCACGGACTGCATTCCACCACGAAAAGACAAAGACTTCCTCCGAGTCTGCGCCGCCCTCCGAGCCTGCGCCTGCCCGCAGTCTCTTGGCGGCACTCGACGCACCCGACGCTTGGGACGACATTAGTGGCGACGTGCCTTCTTTTGCTATGCCTGAGAACCAGATGCCCGATTTCAATGTGGAGTTTGAACAGGTCTTCACTCAATGGATCAGGCTGTCGAGATCGCTCAACTGGAAAGAGCATCATCCTGAACTTGAGAAGAAGGATGAAGTCGGCTTCATAGATCTGGCTGTGCTCGACGTTGGAAAGCTGTATCGACCGCTCACCAAGGAGCAGTATAGGTTCCTTCCGGACATGGCGAGAGCCTCTAAGGGTTCAATTGGTACACATGGCGCGCAGAGCTACTGTGAGCGCTGCCTGAGCATTGGAAATCTTGTCCTGACTGAAGGAAACACGTTGCTCAGCGCGGACGAGACGGACAATGCTGCCCTACTGCGCATGAACAAGAATTTCATTGCGGCGGCCCGGATTAAGTGCAGGGACCTCGCCGAAACCGAGTTCAAGAACGCCGAGAGCACCATCCCCGAAGACTCTTCGGAGATGGAGGTTGATGAGGAAGAACCAGACGAAGATACCGAGGTCGTTCACATCGCCTAAAGTAAGAAACACTGAACCCAATCCACGGTAACTCCTCCTTCGCCCCGAAACGCGAAAGAATCTAAGAGCATCAGACCTAGGCAATAGCGCGCGGAGGGCACGGAACTGACGGGGCGCGGCAGGGACCGGCGCTGGCGTTAAAAAAAAAAAAGTGGCGTTCACTTCACAAAGGTTCACAATGGCCACGTAGGGTGACGTGTTCACTTCAAATCACTTCACCTATATTGCGTGGCTGGTGAAGTGGTTCACGTTCACTTGCTGAAGTGAATTCCCAGCGCTGGATGTTCTTCGGACGCATACATTCGGCATGCATTCGGAGGTTTAGGAGAGAGAAAGCAGTCGACATTTAAAGAGAGAACGCCTGGGGCTACACTCCCAGCGCCAACCTTGAGCTCAACCTATCAATCGGCGTGTAGCGCATGTCCACACCGAATATCTCAACCACGCTCGCGACATCGACACCACCGTTTCCCGGCTGGGCAGCGCGTCCCCTCACCCGGTCTCCGGCCCCCTCGAGCAGCGGCTACGCAGCTGCGACACCGTCGTAGCAGCTGCGGCACCGTCGTTGGCTCGGCTTTGGTGCCTGCTGTGAGGCCAGCGCGGCATGGCATGAAGTCGCCAAAACCAGCGAGCAGCGGCTACGCAGCTATGACACCGTCGTAGCAGCTACGGCACCGTCGTTGGCTCGGCTTCGGTGCCTGCTGTGAGGCCAGTGCGGCATGGCATGAAGTCGCCAAAACCAGCGACGCACGCATCGCAGCGCGAACGTGGGTAGAACGTGGTTGCGTCAACATTACTGAGGCCAAGGCGGCCTAAGTTCGCCGCATCTACCTCGAGTGAGGGATCGCCAGCGCAATGGGCTCGGCGCGGTACGACCTCACAGCTCTCAACCACGTCGCTGCCTCGGGCAGCCCAACCCGGGCCGACCGCGCCCAGCCGGACGTTAAACTTCGTCGTGGATACGTCCGGCGGCAGCATGCGTACGACCTGCGGGCGGACCCCTCCTCTCTTCACCTGCCTCGCGGCTTGGCAATGACCTCGACCAGACCTCGGGGTACGTCCGCCTTCCAGGCACCACTCACACAACTACCCAAACCACTGAACGCCCTGCGTTCACGTTCGCAACCCCCCCCCCTCTTGGCAGTCGACCTTCACGCGCACCGTCCCTGTCAAGCTACGGATATGGTGAGTCGATGAGCGACCTCGCCGCGGCGCCGAGATAACGGCTGTCCTCGAGGAGGGGACTGGCTGCCGCCATCAACTCGGAGGCGATGTGACAACCCACCATTAAACTACAACCGCCACCTTAGGCAAAAGCCGTCGTGGCTTGTCGAAGCTCATCGAGAGGGCGACACGACCGGCGATGCGCCGATCGAGACTGGAGGCGTTCGCAGTCGCCCATACAACAGTTCCCTGAACGCGCAAACAGCTTGTGCTGCGAGGACTGGTGGGGCGACAGTCGAGACTTGCATTGTTCTCGGTCGCCATGGCGACGACTGCCCTTGGCGCTCGACAACCGGCGGCGTGTCGGTCGAGACTTTCACTGTTTTCAGTCGCCGGCGCGACGAGGGTGGAGATGCAGCGCCGCGGCGAAGCGCTACTCGTGATGCCGACACTTGGTCGACCAACAGGCGAGCCAGCAGTGCTGAGACACCGTTATGGCAACAAATGAAGGCGAGAAATCAGATTATTGTCCGCGGTGCGACTCCCGAGACGATTTCCTCACTCTTCGCGGCTTTAGGGCGACAAATTCGGCGCTCAGAACTTATCGACCGCCGCCTCTCGTGTTGCCAAGTCTGGAGGCTGAAACCAGTACATGCAACGCGATCGCCGTGTGATTGCCATCGTGGACGCTTGTCGGCGCTGCATTCGAGAGTTGAACGCGTGGGCGCTCGCCAACACGGCGTGCGCCTTCGCGACGGCACGCATCGAGTTGCCTGAGACTCTTCGCGGCGATTGCTGCCGTAGCCTCGTCATGGTTGGGCGAGTTCAATCCACAACCAACACTGCGTGGGCCTTCGCGACAGCAAGAATCTTATCGGCTCGACTTTTCGTGACGATTTCCGTCGCAGCTTCCTCGAGGCTGGACGAGTTCAATACGCTGGGCCTTCGTGACGGCGGGCATCTAGCCACCTCATCTCCTCGCGACGATCGCGGCCTCTTCGCAGTTGGGCGAATCCAAACGGTAGAACGTCGACAACACAGTGTGGGCCTTCGCGAGGGCGGGCATTGATGCATTTCAGCTTTTCGCAGCGATCGCTGTCGCGGCTCCTTCGCTACTAGACGAGTTCAACGCGCAGTAGCTTACCAACACGGCGTGGACCTGCGCGTCGGCGCGCATTAAGGCACCTCAACGCTTTGCAGCGATCGTCGTTGTGGCTCCTTTGCAGCTGGGGAAGTTCAATCCGCAGGCACTCGCCAGCACGGCGTGGGCCTTCGCGACGGCGCACATCGAGGCACCTGAGCTCTCTTCGTGGCGATCGCCGGCGTGGCTCCTTCGCGGCTGGGCGAATTCAACCCGCAGGAGCCCGCTAACACGAGGCGGGCCCTCGCGACGGCATGCACTGAGACACCTGAGCTTATCATGGCGATCGCTGGCATGGCTCCTTCGCGCCTGGACATGTTCAATTTGAAAAACCTCTCCAACACAGTATGGACCTTCGCGACGCGGGCATCGAGGCACCTCACCTCTTCGCAGCGATCACCGTTGCGGATCCTTAGCTGCTTGACAAATTCAACGCGCAGTAGCTTGCCAACACGGCGCGGGTGTTCGCGCGAATTATCTCATCTCTTCGTATTGATCGCTGGTGCGGCCTCTTCTTCGTGGCTGGCGACGCAATTTGAAGAGCCCCATCAACACGTTGTGGGCCTTACAGCAGGCATCGAAGCACCTGGTTTCTTTGTTGCGGCGATCGCCGGCGCGGCTCATTAACGGATTGGTGAGTTCAATCCTCGGGGGTTCGCTAGTATGGCATGGGCCTTCGCAACGGCGGGAATCGAGGCACCTAAGGTCTATGACGCTATTGCCCTCACTGCCCGGTCGTGGCTGGGCGAGCTTACAATTGTAGTCCGCAGGACGTTGGCAATATTTCATGGGCAGATGCCTGCGTCGAATGGAAATGGGACCACCAGATTTTTACCTGATCGTGCGACAGATCTGGATTCCCTTAATAGTCCCAGCTCCACCTTGCTTCACTGCACTTTCGTCTCGAAGGGCTTGACCGGAGCTCCCCACTGTCAAATCACCAACAGATACACCAGTTTGTTGACGCATCAATGTCGGGACCCAACACCGTCCGAGCTCCAACGCGACATCGCGACCGTGCTCTCCCGACATGGCTCGACGCGCGTCTTCGAGCACGTGACCCGAGAGGGATTTCGGCTCGACATAGCTCAACTCGACACCAAGCGCGCTGTCGAAGTCGATGGGCCATTCGCTCCTTTAATGGAATGAGTGTTGAGAACGGCCCCACGCGCTGCAAGTCCCGTGTGCTGCAGTGGCTTGGTTGGGGCATTGCGCATTGGGCGCTCTTGATGACGAGCGAGAGCAGAACTCATATTTCCGGGCAAGGCTCAATATGTTGTTTGCCTGCTGCTTATGGTGGGGTGCTGGTCGCTGCGGCGCTTTGGGGAACCATCTTGGTCCTAGAACAGGAAGCATTCACCCCGGACATCATACTGGTTCCAATGTTCGTGGAGCAGAGCACTCGTTGCACACCTTTTGGCCTTCCTGCGCATTTGCGGCCTTCTGGCTTTCGGCATCTTCCTCGCTGTCGTTTCGCGATTTCTCGGCTCTGGCATCTTCGCTTTTGTCCGCCTCCTTTGCTTCCGTTTGCTGCCACCCTCGCCGCTGATTTGGTGGTCGCCTTCTCCTCCTGTTACGGACTGGTTGCCGTGTCGGCGCGTCCCTTGCGAGCGCGCTGACGCGGATTTCCGGATTTTGTGTAATAGTGAATTCCGGGGAAAGCTCGAACCGACACAGCCCAGTTGGATGGTGTGCCCTCGATCTTCGGCGTCCAGTTTCGCTTTCTAGTTTCGAGTGGCCAAATTCCACGAAAACCTCTCGAAACGATACTCGAGTTTCTCAGTCGATCCTGGCTCCGGCTCAGACTGATGGAGGGTTCGGCTTGTACGAGGCCATGGCCTATCGCCTTCTTGGACGTATCCACGACGAAAAAAATCCGGCACGGCACGGACCGTGCCTAGCCACGTGGTCAGGTACCGGCGCGACATGGGCTCGGCACGCCGTACGGTCAAGAACGCACACCGTGCGCACGGGTTTTTCAGGAGAAAACTCAAAGTTAAAAAAGGGCGGAGCGTGCTCTGATAAGCGCAGCTTAGATTGGCGGTGGTCCGAGCGTCGAGCGGAAAGGGGAGCTATGTACGGGTTTCGGAGTAAACTCAAAGGTTAAAGGGCGGAGCGTGCGGTGATTAAAGCAGCTTAGATTGGGCGGGTCGAGAGGAAAGGCGAACTGGGGTTTACGAGTAAACAAGTGCATGCCAGTAAGTTCACCTAGTCCCAATCTCTAACCCCAGTAAGTTCACCTGGTCCCAGTAAGTTCACCTGGTCAGTAAGTTCACCTAGTCCAAATCTCTAACCCCAGTAAGTCCGGCGCAAACACACTCGCGCTCACACCCACTCCTTCGAGCTCGTCGCTCTCGCCTCCGCCAATCTAAGCTGCTTTGATCCGCACACGCCGCGAACCTTGAGTTTACTCTAAAATCCCTGTAAGCTCACCTGGTCCAGAAGTTCACCTGGTCACCATCCACCTAGTCCCAATCTCAAACCCCAGTAAGTTCACCTGGTCCCAGTAAGTTCACCTACAGTGCGCGTGTAGACGCCGGGAGGGGGCTTATCGGTATTGCGCAGCACGGGGGTAGGGTGGAGTCGTCGACTCAGAAGAGCATATCCTCGGGGTTGCCGATCGACAGAGAGCCACGTAGAGCTGGACGTGACAGAAGACGGGCTTGGGCAAGAGGACGCCGACCTCGCGGGGCGTCTGGCCCTGGCTCTTGTTGATCGTTTGGCGTCGGCGGGCCTTAAGGGATACAGGTTGGAGGAGCCTCGGTGACACGACACGATCGATCATGTATCTGGTACCGTTGCAGTGGCCGTGCGACGGGTCGAGGTTGCGAAGACTTTAAGCTCGCGATCAAAGTCAGCATGCCGTTGGTTGTCAGGGAGTCGAAAACTCGACTGTAAAGAGCGAGGCGTCGTCTTCCGACCCAACCTAGTCGGCCGAAAAGAACTCCGACGCCTCGTCTCCGGGAAAGGCCGCGGTCATGCGCGCGTTGTCAGCATCGACAACATCGTTTCGACGGGGCGTGAGAATGGCGCGCTGAAAGAGCCGCCGCGGGTCGTGGAAATAGTCTGCGAGGTCGCCGTAGACGGCTTGGAGGATCACTGTCTGGCTCTCGCGCCTACCTGATCCTTACTCGCGCCTACCTGATCCTTACCCTAAATCGAGGGACAGACAAACAAACAAACAAACAGAGAGACAAACACAAGTGCAGGCCAGTAAGTTCGCCAGTAAGTTCACCTGGTCCCAATCTCTAACCCCAGTAAGTTCACCTATTCCCGTAAGTTCACCTAGTCCCAATCTCTAACCCCAGTAAGTTCGGCGTAAGCCCAGTCGTGCTCACATCCACTCACCCCACTCTCCTTCGAGCCTGTCGCTCTCGCCTCCGCCAATCTAAGCTGCTTTGATCCGTACACGCCGCTCGCCTTTGCGTTCACTCTAAAACCCCTGTTCACTTGGTCCCAAAGTTCACCTGGTCAAAGTTCACCTAGTCCCAATCTCAAACCCCAGTAAGTTCACCTGGTCCCAGTAAGTTCACCTACCGTGCGCGTGTAGACGCCGGGAGGGGGCTTATCGGTATTGCGCAGCACGTGTGGGGTAGGGTGGAGTCGTCGACTCAGAAGAGGATATCCTCGGGGTTGCCGATCGACAGAGAGCCACGTAGAGCTGGACGTGGCAGAAGACGGGCTTGGGCAAGAGGACGCCGACCTCGCGGGGCGTCTGGCCCTGGCTCTTGTTGATCGTTTGGCGTCGGCGGGCCTTAAGGATACAGGTTGGAGGAGCCTCGGTGACAACGACACTATCGATCATGTATCTGGTACCGTTGCAGTGGCCGTGCGACGGGTCGAGGTTGCGAAGACATTAAGCTCGCGATCAAAGTCAGCATGCCGTTGGTTGTCAGGGAGTTGAAAACTCTACTGTAAAGAGCGAGGCGTCGTCTTCCGACCCAGCCTAGTCAGCCGAAAAGAACTCCGACGCCTCGTCTCGGGAAAAAAAGGCCGCGGTCATGCGCGCGTTGTCAGCATCGACAACATCGTTTCGACGGGGCGTGAGAATGGCGCGCTGAAAGAGCCGCCGCGGGTCGTGGAAATAGTCTGCGAGGTCGCCGTAGACGGCTTGGAGGATCACTGTCTGGCTCTCGCGCCTACCTGATCCTTACCCTAAATCGAGGGACAGACAAACAGACAAACATCTGTCGATTAGTAGTTACAAGTGCAGGCCAGTAAGTTCGCCAGTAAGTTCACCTGGTCCCAATCTCTAACCCCAGTAAGTTCACCTGGTCCCAGTAAGTTCACCTAGTCCCAATCTCTAACCCCAGTAAGTTCGGCGTAAGCCCACTCGTGCTCACATCCACTCACCCCACTCTCCTTCGAGCTCGTCGCTCTCACCTCCGCCAATCTAAGCTGCTTTGATCCGTACACGCCGCTAGCCTTGCGTTCACTCTAAAACCCCAGTAAGTTCACTTGGTCCCAGTAAGTTCACCTGGTCACTAGTTCACCTAGTCCCAATCTCAAACCCCAGTAAGTTCACCTGGTCCCAGTAAGTTCACCTACAGTGCGCGTGTAGACGCCGGGAGGGGCTTATCGGTATTGCGCAGCACGTGTGGGGTAGGGTGGAGTCGTCGACCCAGATGAGTATATCTCCTCGGGGTTGCCGATCGACAGAGAGCCACGTAGAGCTGGACGTGGCAGAAGACGGGCTTGGGAAAGAGGACGCCGACCTCGCGGGGCGTCTGGCCCTGGCTCTTGGTGATCGTTTGGCGTCGGCGGGCCTTAGGGATACAGGTTGGAGGAGCCTCGGTGACAACGACACGATCGATCATGTATCTGGTACCGTTGCAGTGGCCGTGCGACGGGTCGAGGTTGCGAAGACTTTAAGCTCGCGATCAAAGTCAGCATGCCGTTGGTTGTCAGGGAGTTGAAAACTCTACTGTAAAGAGCGAGGCGTCGTCTTCCGACCCAGCCTAGTCAGCCGAAAAGAACTCCGACGCCTCGTCTCCGGGAAAAAAAGGCCGCGGTCATGCGCGCGTTGTCAGCATCGACAACATCGTTTCGACGGGGCGTGAGAATGGCGCGCTGAAAGAGCCGCCGCGGGTCGTGGAAATAGTCTGCGAGGTCGCCGTAGACGGCTTGGAGGATCACTGTCTGGCTCTCGCGCCTACCTGATCCTTACTCTCGCGCCTACATGATCCTTACCCTAAATCGAGGGACAAACAGACAGACAGACAGACAAACAGACAGACAAACATCTGTCGATTAGTAGTTAAGAAGACAAGTGCAGGCCAGTAAGTTAGCCAGTAAGTTCACCTATTGGTCCCAATCTCTAACCCCAGTAAGTTCACCTGGTCCCAGTAAGTTTTATATAAGTTCACCTGGTCAGTAAGTTCACCTAGCTCACACCAACTCCTTTGAGCTCGTCGCTCTCGCCTCCGCCAATCTCAGCTGCTTTGATCCGCACGCGCCGCCAACCTTTGAGTTTACTCTACAACCCTTACTCTAAAAACCCCAGTATGTTCACCTGGTCCCAGTTTCACCTGGTCACTCAGTTCACCTAGTCCCAATCTCAAACCCCAGTAAGTTCACCTGGTCCCAGTAAGCTCACCTATAGTGCGCGTGTAGACGCCGGGAGGGCTTATCGGTATTGCGCAGCACGTGTGGGGTAGGGTGGAGTCGTCGACCCAGATGAGTATATCCTCGGAGATGCCGATCGACAGAGAGCCACGTAGAGCTGGACGTGGCAGAAGACGGGCTTGGGAAAGAGGACGCCGACCTCGCGGGGCGTCTGGCCCTGGCTCTTGGTGATCGTTTGGCGTCGGCGGGCCTTACGGGATACAGGTTGGAGGAGCCTCGGTGACAACGACACGATCGATCATGTATCTGGTACCGTTGCAGTGGCCGTGCGACGGGTCGAGGTTGCGAAGACTTTAAGCTCGCGATCAAAGTCAGCGTGCCGTTGGTTGTCAGGGAGTTGAAAACTCTACTGTAAAGAGCGAGGCGTCGTCTTCCGACCCAACCTAGTCGGCCGAAAAGAACTCCGACGCCTCGTCTCCGGGAAAAAAAGGCCGCGGTCATGCGCGCGTTGTCAGCATCGACAACATCGTTTCGACGGGGCGTGAGAATGGCGCGCTGAAAGAGCCGCCGCGGGTCGTGGAAATAGTCTGCGAGGTCGCCGTAGACGGCTTGGAGGATCACTGTCTGGCTCTCGCGCCTACCTGATCCTTACCCTAAATCGAGGGACAGCAAACAGACAAAATCATGTCGATTAGTAGTTAAGACAATGTGCCAGTGCCAGGCAGGCCAGTAAGTTAGCCAGTAAGTTCACCTATGGTCCCAATCTCTAACCCCAGTAAGTTCACCTGGTCCCAGTAAGTTTTATCAGTTCACTGGTCAGTAAGTTCACCTAGCTCACAACCAACCCCTTTGAGCTCGTCGCTCTCGCCTCGCCAATCTCAGCTGCTTTGATCCGTCACGCACGCCGCCAACCTTGAGTTTACTCTACAAACCTTTACTCTAAAAACCCCAGTAAGTTCACTGGTCCCAGTTCACCTGGTCACTCAGTTCACTAGTGACCTCCCCGTCCCCATCCCCAATCTCACACCCCAGTAAGTTCACCTGGTTCCCAGTAAGTTCACTATAAGTGCGCGTGTAGACGCGGGAGGGGGCTTATCGGTATTGCGCAGCACGTGTGGGGTAGGGTGGAGTCGTCGACTCAGAAGAGGATATCCTCGGGGTTGCCGATCGACAGAGAGCCACGTAGAGCTGGACGTGGCAGAAGACGGGCTTGGGCAAGAGGACGCCGACCTCGCGGGGCGTCTGGCCCTGGCTCTTGTGATCGTTTGGCGTAGGCGGGCCTTAGGGATACAGGTTGGAGGAGCCTCGGTGACAACGACACGATCGATCATGTATCTGGTACCGTTGCAGTGGCCGTGCGACGGGTCGAGGTTGCGAAGACTTTAAGCTCGCGATCAAAGTCAGCATGCCGTTGGTTGTCAGGGAGTTGAAAACTCTACTGTAAAGAGCGAGGCGTCGTCTTCCGACCCAACCTAGTCGGCCGAAAAGAACTCCGACGCCTCGTCTCCGGGAAAAAAAGGCCGCGGTCATGCGCGCGTTGTCAGCATCGACAACATCGTTTCGACGGGGCGTGAGAATGGCGCGCTGAAAGCCGCCGCCGCGGGTCGTGGAAATAGTCTGCGAGGTCGCCGTAGACGGCTTGGAGGATCACTGTCTGGCTCTCGCGCCTACCTGATCCTTACTCTCGCGCCTACCTGATCCTTACCCTAAATCGAGGGACAAACAGACAAACAGAAGACAGACAAACATCTGTCGATTAGTAGTTAGGACAAGTGCCGGCCAGTAAGGTCACCTAGTCCCAATC
>JAQMWT010000646.1:0-16553 GCA_029834535.1 Chrysophaeum taylorii | reverse complement strand
TCGGTTGTACTTCGTTCCGGTTACATTTGCTCGAAGTGGATAGCGGTGACTCCCTTCCCAACATCTGGAAGTCAAGTTGCACAGAGCGGAGTGTACGCAAATTGGCGACGCGATACATCGACGACGACCATTCCGCGTTGGGTAAATAAGATTCAATAAACCGTAAGGTTGTAACATAGCGACCACACAGTGTGTGCTGCACCACAGGAATGTTCGGAAGATTCTTATGGTGGATCTGGTTGGCGGTGTCCGACGCATCGAGTGCTAGCACGACTCGAAACGACGTCCCACACAATTCGTTGGCTCATTGGAGGCCGAAAGTACTGCCTCCGGCTCCACTGAACAGCATCACCACCTTGCGATAAATGATTGGAAGCCATTGAGCCTTTTCGTATCGGCGGCGGATCTCCGCTTCGGTGATCTCGCGCATTTCTTTTCATCTTCTTCCGACCTTCGAGCAAAATCGTCGTCGCCTTCGGGTCGTTTGAGGGAAGACTTGTCCGCCATAGCGGTCGTAGCGTCCTTCTGCGCCGTGCTCAGCAACATCGGCGGGGGAGACGCGTCGCAATGCGTCAAGTGACTAGCGACGGAAACGGTGAAAGAAAGGTCCCTCTTGTCGTATCCTTCTTCACATTCGTTCGTAAGTTCGTTGATCGTAGAGACGTTCACCTCATCTTCGTACCTAACGATATCGCCAATCGCAAGGACTTCGCCTTGAGTGACGACCGTCGGTACTTCTTCCGCGGCAGTGACCGCAACCCGAGCAGCGGACCGGTCGTGCTCTTCGCAAGAAGGACACATTCCTTCGACAACTCCCAGCTGCTCGTTCTCAGCAAACGTAGCGACGAAAACCTGTCCCATTTCCATAGGCTTCGACAAAATAACCGGTAGATTGCAAGTTCGACCAGGCTCTCGATTTGAAGCGTGCGCGCAGCGTAAGCCACTACTCCTCGCGCGTCTTCTCCCGGAGCTGGGGAGAATTTGGTCGTAGCATGTCCCCGCGTAGCCAAGGCTACCGTTCGTTCCGGCGGCGGGCTTCGGAGATCTTTAATCGTGCTCAAGCGAGCGTAAACTCGAGTCTTGACTAGGTCGAGACTCTTCCGAAATGCATCGTGTTGATGATTGTAAATCGGCACGGTTATCGGGTCTCGATCGTAAATAGATCGAAAGGTCACGATGGGTGCATCGACTCGTTCATCCTTGAACTTAATCTTCTTGCGCCCGTAGACGACTTGGGTTCGATAAAAACAGATCCGATCGTGGGGGTAGTCCACGACGTCCTAAAACTCGTATATCGCGCCCTCCCAACAGGAACAGATAGTTCGTATCGGCCACAATAGCGACAATGGGGGCGGCGATGTTGTCGGCGAGGGCGACCCGAATCGCGATCCAACGAAGATCGTCGTCGTATTCAACCCTGATCCGTACAGCTTGCGCTTAATCGGAAGTTCGCCTTCATCGAAAATCAACTGATCTTTGGCCAACTTTCTGACCATTTCTCGGCAAATATAAGAAACATCTGCCATTCCATCGACACCGATGGTCGTCGAGAATTTCGGTCCGTCACGATTCCTGTAGATGGGACAGGCCATAAACGTAGAGTACCCGTATCTAAACAACGGAGGGTAACCAAATCATCTTCGATCGTCTTGCCATCTCGCGGCGTCAACGAAGTGTGAGCACATCGGGCTCTGACTCGCTCATCTCCGGGGTTGGGCATCGATACCGCGGCTTGAGCTTTCGTATCATCTGTTGTTGGCGTCATCGACGTAATGCTCGCGGCAGCCTCTTTATCTGGCGGCTTCCGCTCTTCCTCCAAGACAATCTCGGAGGGAATCAGTGCTGGTAGGGGATCCCGATCTTCGCTATTCTCGGAAGCAAAGGACCTCTCCCATAACTCATTCATTTCGTCTTTCCAGAATGCATCCGTAGATTCATTCGTCGTTGGTTGATCATCACCATCATCGGCGATCGGTTCCGTGTCGGCTGCGGCTTCGAGTCCGTAGCTGAGCGGTTGTTCTGGTGGCTTCTTTAGCAAGAAGTTCCGAGTTCTCGTCCACCAATCCTGCAGGTTCCACGTTGGCTCGTCTTCGTCCCAATCAGAACGCTAATCTTCTTCTTAAATCTATCCTTTTCCGGCGGCGTGTCCGTGGCTCGATCCGTCGTAACCGAAACCGTTTCGGGGGTCCGCAGGAAAAGATGGCGACGTCAACTCTATCGTAAGATCGTCGTCTGCATCACTCGCGATGGTCATCGTCTCGTCCGTCGAATGATCACACGAGCTATCACTGCAGAAATCCATGTCTGGCTCACAGCCAGTTCGGTCGCCAAAGGTCGTCCCTGGAGGGTCCAAAGATAAGCCGATGGCGTCGAGGGCTTCCTCGTCAAAAACAAACGGTGGGTCGTCCGTGGACGACTCGTCAAGTAACGTTATCGCGGACACTGGTTCATAAGGTGTAGCTTCTTCTTTTCCCGAATCTGAATCGCCTTCCCAGTATCGTGGAGCTTCGAGGTCATCGCTCGAATCTTCGAGTTCATCGCTCGACATCTCCTCATAAATCTGTGCCAAAGACCGACGATCGGTCAGCACGTCGTTGGGTGGCTCGTCCATCGGCGGGCGAGCAAGATCGTCGAATGCGGCCGCGGCAAGGGCGTCGGCTGCGTCGTCGGTGCGGGTGTCCGTGTTCGGGTACACCATCACTCCTAATGGTAACTGTTGACCGCAAGGGGTCGTAAACGCGAACGTGGCAGACGAATGTCCCGAGTCTTCTCGGTAACGACCATCGTCCGAATTTCGATCGCGAGATCTTCGTCGCCGGCGGCGGCGTGAATGTCTGCTAGAGCTCCGGCTGTCTTTCCGTCGGCGCTGGCGCGAGCTGCTACGGCTCTTGTCGCGGCGTCGGGGGCTCCGGCTATCTCGACGGCCCGGTCGTGTCGAAGACGATCGGCCGTGTCCATCTTTTAAGTGCTTCACGGAATCCATAACAGTGGTCAGCTGCGTGCCCATATCATGGAGTCTGCTCTGAATATCTTGAGCAGCGCTCGAACCGAGGGTGGCATTAAAACTGCCGTCGTCACGCGAATGATTATCTTTCCTTTGTCGGCTCTCCCATCGTCCTCGCGAAATGGGCTTTATGCCGCCTTCGATGTATTTGCACATCGCTACATAATAGTCGTCGGGCTCGCGGTTGCAAATGACTCGGTTCCCGTGTTCATCCTTGTCGTGGGTCGTTAAGAAAAACCCGCAATCCTTGCATGTCCTCTCGAACCACTTTTTCGGATTCTCTTCGAGGCGCAATGCTTCATATTTCGTCGTTTTATCTTTCGTTCCCGAGGCGAGCGCCCGCCCTCCGCGTCCTAACGGTGGCTTCTGCGGCTTCCCGCCCGATGGGTTCGTTGAATTTCGGCTGTTCTTCTCCGCCATGGCTGTCGCGAAATCGTTATCGAGCCGTGTAATCAATGACAACGTAGACGTAAACGTATTATACGTCGTCGGGTGCCCGCTGCGCATGGTTCGCACGCGGGATTTCAATTCGCTGGACTCCAGTCCACGTATCAAGTAAGAGATGATCTCCACATAGTTGAGATCTCGGTTGGCCACAGAACAGTACGCCATGGCCTCTTGCTGAAATTTAATACAATACGTATGCACGTGGCGCTCCCCAGAGCGCTTCGGAACGGTCGCTTGGGTCGTGCATAGCAAGCTTCGTAGCGATTCCTCTGCCGTCACCGGCAGTGGGCAACTCTCTCGGAAATGTTTCAAAATCTTGAGGCAATACTTCTCGTTCAATCGTCGTAATCGTCGTACCACTGAACCGTACTCCTCATCGTCGATATCCCGACGTAAAAAAAAAGACGCTGGTTGATCGAGATCTTTACTCAGGTCTTCGTACTTCTTTAAGTGTTCTCGACAAATCGGTGCGACTGTGTCGCGCAGGGTCGCGGGTAGCAGGTACCGTAGTTTCTCCAAGCTAAAATGGTCTTCGGCTAACGTACTCATCACCCCGCCCGCATCTAAATCGAACTGGTCCTGATCGCGTCCATCGAGAACCAGTTTAAAAGTTTCGGTCTTTAATCCGGAGGTTGATCGCCGCTCCTTGTTGCGATCGTGTTTAGCTAACACCCTTGCGAATCGATCCGTGAAGCCCATCAAGAACTCTTGGGTGTCGATCCTTCCGTCGCCACGCGTCTCCTCCTTTTCTTTGTCATCGTCGTCTTCATAGCGCGGCTTCCTAGCTTTCGCGCGTGATCGTGTAGTTGGCGGCTCTTCCTCAGCTCGGACCCCCGGGCTGCTCGCTCGCCTTGATCGACTCGGCGTACGCAGCTCGTCTCTTTCACGTGTCAACGAGCTTACTTGATCTTGGAGGTCGTCTGCTCGAGCGTTGGTCCTAAGCACTTGCTCTCTTAATTCTTCGGCCTCCTTCCGTTGTAGCCGCTCCTTTCGTTCATTTTATTCTCCGATCTGTTTCAAAAAGTCGTTCCTGCGCGCGTTCGGTCTCTCCGCGTAATGCCCGCAAGTGAGCCTCGTAGAACTCATTCATTCCCGTTACATCCGTGGGTCGTGCACGCGTTGACGGAGCTGTCGATCGTCCTCCCGGCGGTCTCTCCGCGGTCTCGCCGTTGTTGTAGTCTAGCTCTTCCTCCTCGTCGTCAACTTCCGTGTCGTGCTCTTCTGCATCGTCATCATTATCGTCATCGTCATTCCGCTCGCTCGTCTCATCCTGACGGCTTGGCGGTTCGTCATATCGCATCTGCTCGTCGGCAGCATCATCGTCTTCCATATCGGCCCTGGCTCGTTCTAATCGGCCGAGATCAGAGCGGGTCCATAATGGTTGAGTCGTCGTCGTTCTCGTGCTCCTTCGACTCTGGGACTTCTACTCGTCCACGACACGCGCAATATCGTCGTCACGTGCGTCTTCCACCGACCGATCTATCAGTCCGGTGGGCGGCAGAATTCGTCTCTGCCCGGCAATCAATGCCTCAGTGAGTTTCGATCTCACTCCACTCGCCTGCGGCAGCGGTACCCGCGTTGCGCGTTGGCTAGAACCGAATCGCGCGTCGTCACCTCCGACGACGAACGTATCCGGCCGGGGAACTTTCCCACGGCAGTGGTCCTTCTGGAATTCCTTGTCGGCGCGCTTGATCAGGGCACGCACGGCTTTTCCGGACCGTGTAGAGAATGCAAGATGCACTCGTTCGCTGCAACCGATATGGTCGCTCGAATCTCGTATTCCTCCACCACCTGTGGCGTAAGGAGAATTTAGGCCTACCTGGCGTGCCTTCGAATCCTGGCTCGCCGCTCGCGTCCGTGCCCTTGATGGAGTCACTGGACGAGGATGGCCGTTCTCCCGCCACACAACCACAAACAACTTCCGTGCCTGGTCCTCACAACTTGAGGATCGGCTGTTGTTTTATGATTAAGATATTATCGAAACACAGAAATCAGGGTGACACATGTCACGGAAAAGGAAGATGATGTCATAGAGAAAACTGACATCATCAGAACGGAGTAGGGCGCCCCTGATAAGGGGGGCCCTAGAAGAGGGGTAAGCCTTAGGAGGCGGGAGTTGCCGCCACAGCAGCCAGTCGCCTAGGGTTTATGAAACGAAGGCAGCAGGTGCCTTATTTACAGTATCTTACTTACGGAAACCCCCTGTACTCAAAAAAGGGTGTAATTATTGGTGGCCAATTATTTTCGGTGACCAGCCGCCTGTATACACTATCCAAATGTCCCTTGAACGTGTGGATGAGGCACCGCGATCTTACACCCCATAGCTTGGTAGTGTACTCGTCAAAGCCCGTCACCACTCCTCGTTTCTGTCCTCTTTTGAAGCCCGCCACGACTCCTCGTTATCTGTCCTTTTTTCATGAGTGTGCAATACAGAATGCTCCCTCAAACTTGAGTCAAAGTCGGGTATATTTCAGGTGCTGATTTTTGCCCCACCTTGGCAAGTCTTTGCTTTTTTGTACCGCTGTACAGAACGGGTCTTACCCCGATCAGTCCGGGCAAAAAGTACCCTTGTGCGTCACGAGGGTTTTGAGCAAAAGCCGACGCTAGAGGGCCGTAGCGAAAAAGCAATGACGATGGATTTTTGTCTCTGATTGCGTGTTGCGTTGCTCCGTAAGACACAGGGCTCCAGATGTCTGTGCAAGGCTGTTGGGACAACGACTTCGTCTTTCCGGACGGGTCAAAAAATGGAGAATCTAAATCGGCCGTCGGAATGTCACAGACAAGCGGAACAGTCGAGGATTGGGACGTAGAGATACTTATGGAGAAAGATGGTGACTTAAGTGGTAAGAAGTCTGACTTGACCTCGGCCGCGGAGTCTGACGAATCTGATACAGACGACTACGAAGATGGAGAGTCTATCATGTCCTCACTTTTCAGCTATGATAAAAAAAAGCCTGAGCACAGGCTTGAATCTTTGCTTGAGTACTTAGATGGACACAACAACGAGCCAGCGAGAACAGTGATTCTGCGTCAACGACAGCAACCATTTGCAAGACCACCAACATTATTCTCTGTTTATCGGCGCCCTGGATGCCACCATTATTTCAGGAACACTGCATTGCAGATTAAGAATGACGTTGCACTTCTACCATGTGATATAGACGGCACATGCACCAGATGTGGAAGTCAGCATTATGTACCAGATCAGAATTTAAGTAAACCATCACTGTCTATCCTTGATTGTGGACGGCATCATAGACGTGCTCTTAGAGCAGCATCGTCTCCACATGCACCCGAGAGCCCACAGGGGTTTGTCGCATGGCTTGTGAACTTACGTGCTAAGGTACGGACCACGAGAGCTGTGGTGGCGCGGCCACCGCCTATCCTTGTGGGTGACCGTGAATGTGAACGTCAACCCTCCGAAGAACTGGCACTAGAGCGGCGACTTCGTTCGGTGGAAATGGTGTTCTGTTCAGCGGTTGCTGTCATCGAATTGGTAAGTGCTGCGCACATGGTGAAGTCACTGCTCCAATGTCTTGACAATGTACGACATACAAGAGGTGCAACCAGTTCCTTCCGTGCGCTGATCAGCCTTGGAGAACCATGCCCAGTAGAGACTGATGTTGAGGCACGTACGGCGCAATGTGCTGCGCGTCTTGTAAGGCTAACATGTCGTGTGGCTCAACGATGTGACGAGGAAGTCGTGGCCGACAACGCCAGGATAGATGCAGCAGACGTGTCCACACTCCGCCGTTGCGGCCTTGCACTTGTGGATGAAGTTCACAACTTTGCTGTTCGATGGCATGCCGAGCTTGTTGTTCATGAGGGTGTTGCGCATCTTGCTCTGTTGCATTCCCGTGGACAGCAACACTCGCACCTCTGCCTTCGACGGAAAAACTGCTGGTGCCCCGCCCTACCGCCTCTTCCACGCGCCGCGTTTTCCAAAATCACCTGTAAGACAGGTGCCTTTCCGTCAAAGAATGGAATCGTTGACGAGCTCGAAGCAACTGCACTGGCTGACATGCTGTTGGACGCAGAAGGTTACTCTCCACTGACATGTGAACAGCTCCTTAACGACGAAGACACACCATTTGGGGGTAGCTTCACGAATAACGATGAAAACAAAGTGAGCACAACGCGATTGCGCCGTGTAAGGATGGCAGAGACGGACATTGAGGTGCATCCACTGACATCACCAAAAGTGGTTGAAATTAAACTCGCCGCGCTGATTCGGGTGCTGCCTGCCACATCTATGGCACGTGCGAAGGCTGCACTCGCACTTGGAGTGTGCCATTTGCGTGGTGGGGAGCGACTCACTTGTAGTACCTTGGGCTACACCCCCCCAGGAGGAAGCAACCCACTTCCGTGTTTAGATGTCGTTTCTACAACTTCGGAGCCAGGAACATCCTCTCCAGGGCGAGTTGCAAAGAACGCCGCGCACCACTGTTTTGGATATACCTCAATTCCTACTGGGAAACACCCAGCACCTTTAGCGGTTGCACTCGCGTCACAAAATAAGCACCAACTAAACCACTTGTCCCATCATGCGGCTCAAACTGAACTACGTGTGGCAGAGATGCTTCTGTTCGAAGCAACATGCGTTGTTGAGCAGCACACGACGATGCAGCCGTTAGACCTCCCTGTCTATGCATGTCAATATGGCTCTGATCTCACTACAGATGCCTGCACGGGTGGCCGGAAGCCAGCGACATCATACTCGGCATTAGTGTGCTCGATAGGCTTCACTGCCTTGCGCTCACTGGCGCGGGTATTAGATCGGCGTTCGAAACACGTGTACGCAGCACTTGCCCTAGAGGTATGTGTTGCCATTCTCGAGCTCCGCGATGACAGGATAGGACGATGTCGACTGCAGCGAGAGTTGGCTATCGTCTCAGCCCGTCAAAGTGATTGTGATTGCCCTCGCTATTGTCTCCGTGTCCTCAGGGATACTGATGATACACTCGAAGCGCAACTTGTTTGGCTGCGCAGTTGGCAGAAGTCAAATGAAATACGGCTTGACCCTGCTGATTTTTCGCGCTGCATTGATAGGTCTCACCGTAGCGAAGGTATCGAGTCAATCAGCGTGTGCCGCGCACATTTGCTTGAAAATGCTGGTAGTGCAGCTCCAACTAGAGCGATCTCAGGCAACAAATTACGTTTTGTAGAGAGTACCGCTCTACAATTCCACCAGCACGCTATTGCCTCAGCCTCGGTTCACGAAATTATTTTTGCAACAGACTTAGCTGTTTCACGCAACCGGGAAATGCTCAGAAGCGAGGACAGGACAGAGGCTATACTTATCGAGCTTGTCCGACGGCTGGATAGGAGATTGGACTTGACACGATTCAGATCTGTTTCAGCACTCGA
The DNA here is from genome assembly GCA_029834535.1 of Chrysophaeum taylorii. Taxonomy (NCBI): domain Eukaryota; class Pelagophyceae; order Pelagomonadales; family Pelagomonadaceae; genus Chrysophaeum; species Chrysophaeum taylorii. The sequence continues at coordinate 7,735 of JAQMWT010000646.1, read as the reverse complement.
GCTGGAGGCCGTTCTTGACCGCATTTCCTTGGGTCTTGCAAAGCTTGCCTTGAACAGTGTGCATCCAGCAGAAGCGGAAGCAGTGCTTGGTGCATGCCTGGCAACAGGTCGCAAGTGTTCTACAGTGCGACGGGTTTCGATTCTGTCGTGGATAGTGAAGGCGCGACTAGAGGCTGGCGATTCAGGTGGATGCAGGGTTGCACTTGCTCGTATGCGTCGACTACGCACGATTCATGCAACGCTGAGGAGTCGGCAACATTATTTTGCCTTTGCACCTACAGCGCGCAAGAGATTTGTGTTGTATGAACGTGGAGCCCTTGGATGTAACAGCAACAGATTGCCAGAAGTACCTGTCGTCCGCGCTGCAGAAGAGCACTTGGTAGGAGTCGGTTCTGCGATGCACTCATGTCTTCTTCGGTACTGTGGTCCAAAGCATGACATTGGTGAGATAGCTGCTTCTTGTGACCTAGCTAATGGAAATCCTCTGTGTGCACTTCGGCGCCTTGCGCCCACGGTCGCTGCAGTTGAAGGCGTTGTCTCTAGGGTGGGTACACATGAGGGGCTTCTGGAATTAAGTCGACTGTACCATCTGCGCGGGGTTGCTCAGGAAGCTGTCTCACGGAGTGCGTGCCCTTCTAAAGACTTCCCCCTTCGTCTTAGCAATGCCACTCGCCCCAGCAGTGTGCCCTCTCGAGATTTTCCTGTACGTGCCACTTCAGCTGTCGGCGGTGCTGATACCAACATCCGCTACGATCGTGGCATTCCCGAAACTAATGGAACCAAGGCTCTATGGAGTTCATTGCACACAGTTTCCGTTGATGTGAAATGTACGTCTGTAATCACCCGCACCCGCACGAACTACAGTGGTCTCAAACCATGCGGAGCCGCATTAGCTTTACGTGAAGCCAGACCGGGGTCTCTCCCGAATAAACGTGGTGCTTCATTTGTTTCCGAGTTGACGGCTGCATCTGAGACCGGATCTATGAAGCAGGGTGTCAGTGGAGAGAAGATAGTCGTGGAATCCAGCACGCCTCTTGCAGATCAAAGATGCCGCGAATCAAGGGCTGGAAGATATCCCATGGAGGTTAAAGTGTTGGATAATGCAAACCAATATCAACCTCAATTTTTTCAGGATGATGCAACATCCAAGCGACATCGTCGTAGGCGCTTGTTGAGGTCTCGACACTACCGCGCTTACTTCAACCCGAATGAACTTGCCCTGGATTCATTGCGATGGTATAGGCACGCGCTTGAGTGCTCCAAGGCGCGATACGATGATTTTGGCGTCGCCACCTCAGCTTCAGCTTTTGCACGGTTGCAACTGGAGCGTGTCATTGCACCTGTAGCTTTTGAGCGCGTTTCACTTCCGGCGGCTTCAGAGGCTCTTCTTGTGACTGAAAGCTCACAGCGAACACAAGCCCGGGTGATCAATGGGAAGAACCGGAGGTTGTTTGATGACGTTGACGCGGCTGCACGGTGTGCACTTTCACTTGGTGCGTTGGCCTGTGAACCGCTGTTACTTTTAGAAACGTACCTGAATGTTGCTGAGGCCCGACTAGTGCGTCGAGACCAATTGGCAGCGATTGCGCACTGGTGGGAGGCTCGTGAATTGTTTCTACGCTTGTTTGTTGTTGGGAAATCCATTCCGCTTGTGGAAGTGTGCTGTAATAACCAGCTCATTGTCGGATTCATCCGGATGTTTTTAGAGCGCCTTCTTCGCTTCCTGGCGGCATGTGATCGTACCATGATCAATGAGAATCTGTTGCTCTTTGATGTTTTTCTTGCTTTTGAGCGTGATGCACGCATTGCAAATCTCGTGTGCACAGTGTCAAGCAGCAACTTAGTACGTAATTCTAAACTGCGAGAGCAGTTAAGTTACACTCGTGGCAAAAAGCTCGGTGGATCCACGGATGAATCCTGCGAGGTATCATCAATGTGCTTTGCCTCGTCTCACACTTTCGCTTCATCATGCAAGGCTCGCTGGCCAAACCCTCTCGCCCCATTAGGAAAGCGTCTTGGCCTGTCTCCTGTGCGGGCCAGTTCATGCGTACACGACGCATTGCAGTGCTTTGCGCGTGTTTTCACCGATGTAGCAAGCCATCGCCGACGTGCGCCGTTTTCGCGACTTCGGGACTTGCAGGATCGGAATCGCACGACTCTTCGTGTTCTTGCTTCTGGCATGCATGCGCTGCGCACCCTTTCTAATGTGTCGCTAATAACCCACCAGGAGACTGGACCTGGTAATGGGGCAGTCCTTGGAACTACTGTATATGCGTTGCACGTCGCTTCTACCCTAATTCTGTATTGCCCACTGACTGGAGCGCGCCATGCAGTTGCCTTCGGCCGCGGCGCCCATCGTTTAACCACGTACTCTGAGTTGAACCCATCAAATCCGTTTGTGGCCTTGAGTGCTGCCACCGCGTCAACTGAGAATGACCAATCTTTCGGAGAAGATTGCCAGGCATGCAACAGTGATACTAAGGGCCTTTTTTTTCTACCACACCCTGTGCGTTGCGGTCTCTCGCCAAAGGCAAAACCTTTAGTCATCGCGCTCAATGCTGACCGCCATTTGCCGCTTGGCAAGGTTAGTCAGAAGCCGCGTTCGCACTGGAGTGACTGGTGTGAATATAGTATTTGCAACAACCTGGAGGCGCCGGAGAAGTCACAGACTACAGCATATAAGCCTCAACACAAGGAGATCAACGAACGAAAAGATGCTATAGCTGCGATCGTTAAAGATATCGCGGTATTCCCAGCCACCTTTCGAAAGCTTACGTGTAGTCAATCGTGTAGTGCTGCAGGTCTTGCCTGCAGGTGGCCACGGCCTCTCTTAATACGCCTTGTTTGCTCGGAGCGCGCACAACTCCTCCCATGGGAATGCGTTGCTGGCGAACATGTACATCTTACAAGGGTTCTCCACTGCCGTGTCTACTCACTTAATTGCCGAAATGATGACGCATCTTTGTACCATGACAAGAAACGGCAACAATTAAAACTGGCGTTCGGAACTACATCAGCTGCGGCGTTGAATAAGCCCAGCTTGGGTGATCACGACTTCTCTGATGGAAATTTTGAATGGCATGCTGCTAACAGAGGACGAAGTTCGTGCACGGCAGTCCTGCTTGCCCATTCAAATCCGACGATAAAATCGGGTTGTGGCGTTCTGGAAATGGATTACGCGAGCAGTAAGCGCCTGGTTATGGATCTCGTCGCCGATCTTTGTTGCAATGACTCATCGTTAGAAAGCGCGGCTTTTTCTCGAGAGTATGGTCTGAATCCTGTCGATGGGCCCCGAGACGTGCCATCCATTTTCTGCCCAAATGCAAAGTACACAACGAAGAAGAGGTTGAGATTGTCAAAGAAGCGATCCCGTCGAACGCGTGCGTTTCTTGAGTGTGTGAGTAAAGCGACAACTGTCAAAGCAACGAACATGTTTACTTCAGAGATCAAGCACCTTGCTTGCAAAGTCCTGGTATCGGATCTTGCAAGTCTGCACTTCCTTATGACATCAGTCAAAACCTACAAAGACGATGTCCCTCGTGTGCCTGTCCTTTTTGTGCCGGCGCAGTGTTTCAATGCAGTCATGGCTGAGATTGATGCATTTGTCTGTGCTCTAACATTTCATTACAAAAAGAATCCGAACAGATGCACGGTGCTTGGGGACGATATTTATCCGCCTGACAATTCCACAGTCTTTGGCAGCGGTGCGCTCGGGAAGGATGATGGCATGTTGCCTGCCTTCGCTCACGCCATGTCAATCAAGTATGCCGCGCCTGTAATTCATGCGTCCATTCCACAAATGGCAGCAGCTGAACTCAATCCTGGGACAAGTTAGTTTGTCGCAGATGAATTTCATTGTGGTAGCAGAACTTCGAAGAGGGTTAAGACAAGGGCCGCGCGTTCCCGAGTGTGCAGCCCCCGGCGTCGACTGTCGCCCTTCGGCCGTGTGACCGAGGCTGTGAGGCCGCGCTGGCCCGGGGGCGCAGATTTTTTTTGGGGCCATAGGCCACACTGTGGGCCAGGGGGGTGAAAACCCCCTGGACATGAGGGGTTCGGGGGGCGGGAGCCCCCCCAAAATGCGCGTCCTAAGAACGCGCTCATTTTTACGGCCTCTGGCCGCAAAGTGTCGGGGGTTCGGTTGGGCGCGGAGCCACCCCGAAAATGCATGGCCGGAGGCCGCCTGGTACTGTCGAAGGCCGCGCCGAGGGGGCTTAGCCCCCCGAGAAATAAAAGGTAGTACATGAAATCTGGTGACTCTTACCCCCATTACTCCAGAGCGCTACACTATATTGTGCACGACACTGGCATTCCTTACTCCCTGTTTTCACTTTTCCCACTTGAGGGTTTTCTCTCCGCGTAATACGGCTTTCCCTCTGCTTCCTCTTTCCTTACCCCGTCCGCAAATATATTTTCATGTCTATCAGGCTATGAGTCTGAAGTTCTCTTTCAACATGGAGTAGGCCTCCAGGTGCGTACCGTCAGGTACGGGGTTTTCTATTTAATTAACAGAGGCTTCGTTCCTCGTTGTCAGTGCAAACGCTTCCTAACCCTGATCGCCGACTGCGGTTGCGATGGAGGACGGTGCCTCATGAATCCTGAGCCTTGCGAGGGCATCCGCCCTCCCGGCGTATGTTGGCACCTATTCGCCTCCCGAGCGGGCCGGTTGGCAGCCGGGACGTTCGCAGTGGGACGGGGTATGGCCGGGGGCGAAGACGGAAGGTTATCGACGAGTTGGTTGTCAGTCACATCGCCGTCTCCTCGTCGCATGGCGACAAGCTTGATGGTCACTCTCCGCCGACCGACCTTTCGGCGCTCCTCGTCTACAGGCCCGTGATTCCGGACTGGCTCCTGTCGGTTCGGCCTGGCTCCCATGCTCGGGAGAGGTCTGAAGTTAGTTAGTTAGTTAGTGTAAGCGCTTCTATGGGACCTAATGTCCTTAAGGAGTTAGGGCCTAAATCCCCACCTTTCCAGAGAGCCACACTATTATGTGTACGACACTGGAGCTGTAGTGGTTTTCTCAGATACCCGCCCCTCCTGGCCGGACCAGAGGCCTCAACAACCCTTCCTCCCAACCCGAACCGCGGGTGAAACCACCACACGCCCGATCTCAGCGCAATACCTCACGCCATCTTGAAATCGGACAATCAAATGAGGGTAATATCAAGAAGACATCAAGAAAGCAACACAAATGCCTGGTGCATAGGGTTCAGTGGAAGCGCAGATGAGGGTGTCAAGATGACACCCCCCCCATAATTGCAAGGTCAGTACCCGGGCAACAACCAGGGTAAGTCATGTGGCAGGCAGGCAAGTGGGGGAATGGGCGTTACTGCCACATAAGCCCCCTACTTGAGATGAAGTCGTCCTCGACTTCAAAGGGTGACGATGGTCACGCTCACGAATGGTACGATAAGCTCGGTGAGCTACATCAGCAGGAACTTTGTTGCTGTGGAGGCCGAAGTTACTGACGAGGACATCAATTTCATTCCGGCGAAAGTCAAGCACAAGGTTCACAGCCGTCCATATTCGTTCGTAGGCGAGTGGATCTACCTCCATCGTGGTCTTTGTCTTCTGGTCTTAAGCGCCATTCTTCAGCAGAAGCGGTCGCAAAACAAACGTCAGTCTCCTCTAGTTTCCATGGTGCGGTTTCTCTCGGATATCAACGGCTATCTCGAACACCAAAACTTCTCGTCGAGCAGCAAAATTTGCCGGCTACTGTTCGACTTGCGCGGTTGACCGGTGCGACGGACTTACGCGGCACAAGCCTTTTGCCTCGCCAGAGACTATGGTTGGTCTCAGAGACTATTGTTGGTCTCTCCGGCCTTCTTTCTGCCTCTTTTCGGAGACTGTGGGTGGTCTCCTGGGCTCGCTTTTTGTCTTGAGACCCACAAAAATCCGCTCAACGTCCGAGTAGTAATCCGTCGACCGTTTATTCCGATTCACGTAAAGAGCCTCAATCGCTCTTCCGATCCTTCGAAACCGCCTACCAACACGTCGGCTTTGCGCTTGTGGCGGCAACTCCTGACCGCTAAGGCTTACCCCCCCTCTCTCGAGGCTTAATACCCGTTCAACGGGACACCTTTCCCGATCTTTTTAGTGACATCCAACCCTCTTTGTGAGCGCCACCTTGCTGTATTCTTGTAGTTTCCTTGCTCATATTCCGTCTCTCCTTGTTGAGCGGCTTGGTGAGCGTGAGCGCTGTATGTGGCGTTTATCCGACCCCGCGTCCGTGTTTTCCTCGTTCAGTGAGGTCTATAATCGGTGAGCGCCCCCTTTGTCACCCTGGAGGTCTGTGCCGCCACGGCACGTGGTGGAGTACACTCGAGATCGTGCACACAATGGTCGCCGACGCGCGAGTGCTGCTGTAATGTTGCGCACATGGTCTGCATTTGTACGTGCGCCCTGATCAAGCACACGGAGTTCCATTGACCGGTTTGCGTTGAGAGAATAGGCGTAAGAACGTTGTTTGTGTTCGTACGATCTGAGTGACGACGAACACGCGTGCGAGTTGGAAATCGCCATTCTCCCGCACCGATTTTGGTAAGGCGCTGAACGGTGGAGGTTGCGACGATTGGATCGCTACCCACGGGCTTTTTGAATTGCCAGCGGATTGGAATTCCGCAGTGCTGTTTTTACAGCGACAGATAGCGTTGTTGGAATCAACGTGAATACGAGCGATCGGATCCGGCATGGTCGAGATTCTTGATCGAAATTTGACGTATGGAGATAAACGCACACGTGAGGAGAATCTCTCCCCGTTCTTCCCGCCGCCCCTGAGATAGGCCGCGAGGAAGGTGAATTAAGAGAGGCCGCAGTCGACGTTGCTGACGTGCCCCCTGATGTGCCTCCGGATACTGCCATTTTTTCGCCGTTGAGTCCAACGACCCCTGACCGTGGCGCGTGTTACTATTGAGCGCGGATCTGCAGCCCGAAGTCGACTTCGTGAAGACCTCGAGCGGAGACGTCGCGAAAATGCAACGATTAGCTGAGCTTTTTGCTCGTGAAAGGGCTGAAGCGAAAGAGGGCGGCTCGACGCAAGTTGATATGCTCACGATGATCTTGCAACAAAGAGATGAGACCTCGAAGACCCTACGCGAGGTTGAACCATTTCGTCGTGAACGAGATGCAATTGTTAGCCGAACGTACGCGTCGGGAGAGTAGCCGCGAACGACCCGTGAGTCGACCCGAACCGGAAACGCCCGTGAGGCCGCCTGAACCGGAAAGGAACACTGAAATGGGAATGAACCTCCGCCCCGAGTCGATACGGAGACTGAGGGTAGGGCGGACGTGAGAAGGTACGAAAATTTTACGGGAATTATCGCGGGAATATCGCAGCGGTTGCTGACGCCTTCGAAAGGGCACCTGAGCCGATCCCGTCGACCCACTTCCTTGAAGCCCTATCAAACTCGTCATCGACGGCCGAGACCAACGGCATCCAATTTGATTTGGCGGCGATGATGCATACTTTAGCAGATGACCATTACTCGGTCGAGAAATTACGTTACCCACTACCTGTGCATCTACGTACACCGTTTGCACCGATTATTGAGGCACTTGCAAGAAATACGCGGTTTGCGATGACGGTACCGCACGGTCCGTCGTTTTACTTGAAATTGGATACTGACGATGAAGAGCATGGAGCCTCGGTTCGTCGCATCCGTCGTTCCAACGCCACTATTGCGACCAAGATTTGTGAATATTTAGATCGAAGCAATACGTAACTGAACGAAGTACGCGA
>JAQMWT010000645.1:0-40679 GCA_029834535.1 Chrysophaeum taylorii | reverse complement strand
TACTAACACCGAACATCAATTGATGGCACCAGAACATCGACTATCGCTTGCACTAACTTCTCTCACACAGATGCAAGAGGCCTACGAAACGTTAAATACTCAAGTGACCGAGAACATCAAGCATGTCTCTTTGTTAGACAACATCTTGTCGAGTTTTCAAATGCATCAGGACACTATAATCCCGACCTCTGCTGTATTTGTCCATATCATTTCTCGGTCGCTTATCTCGTCCATTGGACAGTTCCCTCCAGATACGTATAATGAGGCACAGCGAGTTCTAATCGACGCAGCAGCTCACAGCTTACACACAGCTATGTCTGATGTACATGGTCGTGTTATTCCTGCATTGGATCTACACGCTCTTACACCAGATGCTGCTATGTCCTTCCTCTCGTCTGTTATGGCACCCTTGGTCACCTTGAGTGATGCAATGACTACGCACAATACCAATACTGCTAACGACCAATCCTCCGATGATCACAATTCGTCTTCTCCAGAGTTACAGGAACTGGACGATAATAGCGAGGATGAATTGGACCACACATCTGATGTTGTGGATACCGATACCGCTTCTTTGCGCAACATCACAACACGCTCGACATCATAATTAGTTTGTCCTGTTTTGTTGTTGTTTGTTCCATTGTTCACTGTTCTCATGTGTATTGCACAAGTTCCGCCTCGAGAACGTCTGAAATGCATAAACCGTTTTCACACGTTGAGGGGGATCAGAGAGCTACACTATTATGTGTGCGACACTGGAACATCTCACACCTATCTCTACAAGAGGGTTTTCTCTCCGTAATACGGCTTTCCCTCTTTCCTTCCTTACCCTCCCGCAATTATATATTTTCATGACTATGAAGAACCCAGTCTGAAGCTCTTTTCCAACATGGAGTAGGCCTCCAGGTGCGTACCGTCAGGTACGGGGTGTTCTGTTTAATTAACAGAGGCTTCGTTCCTCGTTGTCAGTGTAAACGCTTCTATGGGACCTAATGTCCTTAAGGAGTTAGGGCTTAAATCCCTACCTTGTGTAGTAGCATGTGACAAGCGGAATGGTCTGTACACGCCTAAGACTGCACGCAGTCTCTACCATGTACCCGGAGAGGGCCAAATCTCTCCACAAGGTGCAAACGATGCTCTCACCGCGCAATTAAATGACAACACCAAGCATGTGTCACTCTTGGACGATTTGTTTTCTAGCTACCAGATGAACCAGGATGTCACATTGCCCACCCTTGCTGTTTTAGCTCACCTTATTTCAAAGTCACTTGTCGCTTCAGTTGAACCTCCAAACACCTTTGAGGAGGCGCAACGACTTATAATCGGAAATACAGAAGTTGGTTTACATACAGCTATGTCTGATGCACAGGACCGTGGCATCCCTGCAACAGAGTTGCGTACTCTACCACCTGCTGCTGCTATGTCCTACTTGTCTTCTGTCATGTCCCCACTTGCTGATCTCTGTGACGCGACGACTATGAACAACGCTACAACTAACGACAATCTCGAAGACCATGTCACTCCCTCTCCAGAATTAAAGAAACGTGAAGACAATAGTGATGATGAATCGGACCATACATCAGACACTGTGGATGCTGACTCGTTACGTAACGCAACAACACGTCCAACTTCCTCCTCCTAATGTTAATTGTAATGTAGCCTCATCGTTTATGTTGTTGTTTTTGGTTAAGCAGACGGAAGGTTATCGACGAGTTGGTTGTCAGTCACATCGCGGTCTCCTCGTCGCATGGCGACAAGCTTGATGATCACTCTCCGCCGACCCACCTTTCGGCGCTCCTCGTCTACAGGCCCGTGATTCCGGACTGGCTCCTGTCGGTCCGGCCTGGCTCCCATGCTCGGGAGAGGTCTGAAGTTAGTTAGTTAGTTAGTTTTGTTTAAGTTACTCGATGCTTTCATGTATCGTACACAAGCTTCACACTCAAGAACGTCTGGAAGGCATAAAGCCTTTCCCACACGTTGAGGGGGTCCAGAGAGCTACAGCTACACACTAATGTGTACGACACTGGAGTTCTTCGCACCTCTTTTCACACTCCTTCTACTAGAGGGTTTTCTCTCCGTAATACGGCTTTCCCTCACACCCCCCCCCCTTCCTTACCCTTCCGCAATTATTACTTTCAAGACTATGAAGAATTACGTCTGAAGCTTTCTTCCAACAAGGAGAAATCCTCCAGGTGCGTACCGTCGGGTATGGGGTCCTCTGCTTAATTAGCAGAAGCCTCGTTCCTCCTTGTCAGTGTAAAAGCTTCTATGGGACCTAATGTTCTTAAGGAGTTAGGGCCTAAATCCCTACCTCTTGTAGTAGCATGTGACAAGCGGAATGGTCTGTACACGCCTAAGACCGCACGCGGCCTCTACCATGTACCCGGAGAGGGTCAAATCTCTCCAATATCCGACTGCAATTCACTTGTTGATGAAGAAAAGCCCCCTTCGGTCTTTGAAGAGATGCAATCTACTACTACATTCATCGATACTGTGTGAAAAGGCTTTGCAAAATTGCTATCCTCCAAATACCCTCAGCTTCATGCTGAACTTGCTGCTTCGACCGAAACGTCGTTAAACTACCCGCCAACGGCACCTATTGCCCCGGCACCAGCTACAACCTCCTCCTCAGACATCTTATCATCCCGTGTGACACATCTCACACAGCAGGTTGAGACGCCACAGATGTCACTCGATCAGCATACTCGACGACTTCATGCCCTAACAACCGAGAATACCAAACTACGATCAGATTTGGATAAGGCTGTCACAAATATTAGTGACATGGAGAATCGGCTATTCCCAGCAACTTCCAACACAAATATTCTTCTGGTAACCCTATTCAAAGTGTGCGAGCTACTCACCAGGCTCATTCTCGCTCTGGATGACCAACATGATTTTAACGTTTGGAGTGCCCGATGATGCTCTCATTCAACTCAGGGATGAGTTAATTCGCACAACTCACCACCCATCTTTGCAACGAGCTGAGTCGCTTCAAGACCCTTTTACTACACCTCAATTCATAGAAGATCACCTAGCTGAACTGCAATTGAGCAGTCTCAACCCACCGATTTTTTTGAATCAACTCCTCGCTCTTACTCACCGACTTATACGTCAACACTGTTCCGCCAAGAGCGTCAATCCTTCTTCTGAACACCCTGAGGGTGATGACGTTCCCGCTATATGTGAGATCCGTGAGGATCAAACTATCTCCTCACCTTTACCTTCTACCTCACATTCGCTTCCTTCTTTCAAAGCTCCTTTCTCTCTCGCCAAAAGAGTATTCGGAGTGTTACCTCTCTGACCAAGCGCAAGTCCCAACACTTTCTTCTCTGATGATGAACCTGTTGTGCCACTTTATGTGACATCGGAGGTGCACTTCTTGTTCATCCCGATCTCGTCCTTCTTATCACATTTCCCAAGAGATATCGTGTTGCTCTTCCTCACGACATCTCGAGGGGGTGCAGAGAAACCGGATACTTCTTACCCTTATTCCGTCCATTGAGAGCGCGACCTCTTCCCTACCCTTCTTCTCCCCTTTTCACCAAATCAATAGTCCTCTGATTTGTGCTCGCGCTCATCATCATGGTCGAGCGCGTCCCGTAGGTATGTAGGATCAGATGTTAACCTATGTGTGTTTCTATATATCGTCTGTCGTGTGCTGAGGCTAGGGGAACCTAACCTTGTTTCCTGAACTATACCCTGCCAGACTCACACGGTGGGACGGGATGGTCCTTCAGTGACTTAATACCACTGCCTTGCGGAATACTCTGCAAGGTAAAGTAAAGGAATTTGGTAACAATTTTACTACAAAGAGTATAATAGCATGTAACGTTCGAGTAAATGCACAACGCTGGGGGTTTGTCTGCAAAGCAAGGAGAACTATGGGTAGTTAGTTAGTTAGCATTTTTGGTGCCGCTGTACGAAGCCTTAGACCGGGCAACCCACCGAAACCGCGTCACCTATAAAAAGTGCGCCGTAACACACCGTGCGAAAATGCGAACCACGATGACGGCGGCGAGCTACTGCCTTCGAGAGTGACACCATCCCATGCAGCCAACCAGGCACGCGAAAAGCAGCTCCCACTCAGGAGCAAGCTCAGCGCGTGTGGATCGAACTCGGTTTTCCAAATCCCCCATAAGTGGGTGAGGAGGGGAAGTTAGTGAAAAGTTACATCGCGAGCCGTCCAGCATCGGCGCCGGAGAGCCGGTGCTGGTCCCAGAGGCGGCAGCTGAACTGGTGTTCAATGGCATCGGCGTCGGCTGGCAAAGTGCACGCGCAGCCGCCGCGTAAGGTGCAGGCGCAGCGACCCTGGAACTTGGCAGGGTTGCTGTTGTAGCCCCAGTACCTGATTCCATCGCGTTGGTAGTCGTGCCGTTTCGTGTCACTGGCTGTTTGCCAAAGACCTGGTTGAGCTCGACCCTTACCCTGATCGCCGACCGCATGGTTGCGATGGAGGACGGTGCTTCATTGAATCCTGAGCCTTGCGAGGGCATCCGCCCTCCCGGCGTAGGTTGGCACCTGTTCGCCTCCCGGGCGGGCCGGTTGGCAGCCGGAACGTGCGCAGTGGGACGGGGTATGGCCGGGAGGCGCAGACGGGACGTTATCAACGAGTTGGTTGTCAGTCACATCGCGGTCTCCGCGCCGCATGGCGACAAACCTGACGATCACTCTCCGCCGACCCACCTTTCGGCGCCCCTCGTCTACAGACTCGTGATTCTGGACTGGCTCGTGTCGATCCGGCCTGGCTCCCATGCTCGGGAGGGGTCTGAAGTTAGTTTAGTTAGAGCCCGATGCGGGAGATGGACTCTGGCAGGTGCTCGGAGACAAGGGCCGCGAAGTCCCAATCAGCGACACAGCGTCCCGCCGTGCAAACTTACGACGCGGTCTCGCGGATTCGGTCGTTCCAGCGCTCCGCAGCCATCCTGACAGGCCGCTTGGCGACGCGCTCCGTGGGGCGTCCGCTTTCCACTCCCCACTGTGGTAAATGACTCGACGTCGGATGGGGTGCCCGAAGGCCGATAGAGAAGAAATGAAGCAGTGGAGAACCACTGCGAACGCGCTCCTGCGCCCAGCGAAGTCGGTGTTCGGCGTCGAGAGCTGCTTTGGGGACTGATTTTGCACTGCGAGCTCTATGACTAGCTAATCTGAACGCTGATTGGTTCGTTTAGCTAGTCACATGTCAGCAGTGACTCAGCACCAGCCAATGAGAGGCCAGAATATGTCGTCACACGTCATCATACGTCATCATTTTGCGGCGCGCTGCTCAAGATTTCTGAACGAGCAAGCAGCATCGGCCGAACACTGACCCTGACCGTACGATGCCTCGGGGGAGGGGCCTTCAGCAGCGAAAGCGCATCGCGACAAGCGTGCTGAGGAACAGCAGGTAGCTGTGAAACAAAGGCGACGTTTGAGAGGCTCGAAGGGCCTTCTTCCCCGCCGCGACCAGCTGCGATGAAAAGAGCCAAGTCCGTCAGGGACAACGGTGGAGTGCGTGACAACGAGGACGACGTACACTAGAGAACAGTAATTTCAACTGTGTTACCCTTCAGCAGAGTGAGAGCAGTGGTAGTCTACCCTCGTATCTGTCTCCTTTAACGAGGACAGCCGGTGTGAATAACACAGCGTTTTCTTAAATCAAAGACTGGCAACGTTAAGGGAACTAACCCTAGAATAGGGGGTACTAACCATAATTCAGATTCTCTATCTCTACGCCCTCACAGAATGAACTCGGTGAGCGAAATCTGGAGCAAACTAAGCAGGAAGTGACTTGCCATCGACAAGAACATAGAGAGTGTTCTGGACGGAGTCGTACGGTGGAAGAGTATCAGAAAGAGTAACTTGATGAGATGGTGGTGAAGAAGATGTAGAATGAACACCGTAGGCGTTCTTGAACTTGTGGAATAAATTGCGGGGGAGAAGCTTGGAAAAGTGATCGGCAATCTGGTAGTGAGTAGGACACCAGAGGGGACGAATGACCGAGTTGGCTTGGTAGTCACGAATGCGAAATTATCGTAAGTTGATATGACGAGAAGGAGCACTGACTTTAGGGTGATTAGCGACATGTAATGCGCTAGCGTCTCAATAAGCAGGGGAATAGCGTGAGCTTGATCACGTGAAAACAGATAAGGGTGAGAGGAGAAGATCTTGTGAAACCATTGACATTCATCTGCGGCTGCGCTAGCGGCGATGAGTTCGGCTTCCATGGTGCTTTTGGCAGTAAGAGTTTGGCGTTTGCGAGACCAGAATACGAGATTGCCAAAGACGAAAATACATGCACAGAATGAGATCATAAGCGAGGGTCAGAACGGTCAGCGAAACTGGCATCACTAAAACAAATAATGGGCGAACGAAGGTGATGCAATTCTGGGTAGTTGCCGATCAGGTGCTGAATAAAGGGCGTAATAGAGGGGCTGTCGGATGAATAGTCGAGAGAATCATTCGGATTACCCTTCAAATAGCGAAGTAAAACACACAAGTGTAGAAGATGGGCCTGCTCAGGATTGTGCACACCCTTGCAGCATTTGTTGCACATAGTGGTGATATCTTGGCGACATGTGACAGACAAGTAAATACTAGTGCCACAGTAGTGAGGAAAATGCTTGCGTAATATTTCTAAAGTGGGAGCCAAGTCGGAGAGAAGCTTAGCAGAAGGTTTTTGAGTGAGAATGTCCGAGTAGGGGACGTCAGTAGTACGGAGGTTGAGTTTATGCTCGGCGAGTATCTTGTTTGTCTTCGCGGCTACATTCATAGTGAGGTGACCAGCAGAGGCGTTGTAGTGTACATCGATACCAAGGAAGGGTCGAATGTTATCGTGCCATGTACCTTTGCCATATTCCTTCTCCAGAGCGGTGCGAAGAGACGTGATTTTGGCAGTGTTGGTACCAGTGATCAATAGGTCATCGACAGAGACGGATAGGAGAACCCATCTGTTGATAGATCGATCCCAACTGATATAGAGGCAAGTATCGACCTGCGGGCGTTCGAACTCGTGTTGTCGAATAAACGAGTCGAGCTTAATTTTCCACAATAAGGCTGACTGTTTGAGACCATAGAGAGCCTTGACGAGTCGGAGAGCTAACCTGGACTCTGGGTGGTTTTTCTGTATCTGCTGGATAAGGTTGTGCGAGACACGTATTCCTCGAGGTAAGTCTGTCCATACTGGGCGATCGAGTGCCGATTGGATGAATGCCTGGGGAATGTCTGCGTGCGCGACCGGGAGCCTGTGCTTTACAGCGATGGCGAGCAATAGCCGGTTGGTAGCGAGCATCGCGGTCGGTGAAGATGTGGCATAAAAGTCAATGCCTACACGTGCCAAGAAACCTCGGGCAACTAGACGAGCTTTATAGCGGTCTGGGGTGCCGTCAGCAAAATACTTGATCTTCAGCACGAGTTTCGTCGAGATAGACGAACGGTCTGGCGGTAAAGGTTCAAGCTCAAAGACGCCGCTGGAGCATAAGCCTTCAATTTCATTGCGAAGCGAAGCAATATGCTTGAGCTTATCTTCTTCGCTGAGTCCTTTGAGTTCGACAATCTTCTCAGGTTCGTAGACTATATCTTCAGCAGTCACGAGTTGTAACACGCGACATGGTCGATGTGCTGCAAGTCATAGCCCATGACCTCTAGGAGAATATCTTGATTCGGATCATTTTGACTGAGGAAGAGGTGTCCGAGTTCGCCAGAATCATGCATGAAGGCATGTCTGTGACGAGAAGCTAAGTGGTAGTGCTGATGCGCTGAGGTGTCCCATGAAAGAGAGGAGCTCATACAACAGAATTCTTGGTTCCATTGACGCGCATAATACTCTGCCGATGACAGTTCGTCGTGGCACACATGGCTCTCGAGAACATAATTGTCGTTGTCCAGGTGGTCGACCAATACAGATGAGTGGTACGGCTTCCTTGGGAAGTCGACGTACAATAGTTCTGCGTCGGTTTCTCTCTGCAGATCCAGTGCAGTGCCGCCCATGATACCATAGTCTTGTGTGGTATGTGCTAGGAGACATCCTTTCGGAACATCATCGGGCGGTTTAGCGTCCCTTCTGATGTTGAGATCAGATGCGATGCTGGCGGCATGGCCCTGGTGCAGAGCGCGGACACTGGTGAGGACCATCAATGTGCTGGACATGCTGGCTGTGGCGCGAGCTGCGGGTTGCTCCTGCTGGTATTTCCAGTTGCGACCATACTCTGAAGCGATAATGCGTCTGGTGAAAAGTTTTCCATCGTCGACACGCTTCACGATATAGAGTTGATCCTTGGGAATGCGGAATCCGCGCTCGTCCATGAGATCTGCCTTTAGTTTATCACTCTGATTGCGATGCACGAGGACTGGAGTAAAACCTGAATCATCGATAACAACCTCTAGGCGATCCTTTCGTTTGGGCATCGGAATGCTACCGTCCGAGGTGGCCAGTTGAGGAACGAAAAATCCTGTTCAGGTGTCTCGTCGCTGACGGGACTTGGATCAGCAGCAGAGGTTGGATCCGGTTCTTTGTGCTCGTCGTCATCGTCGGGTTTATCATCCTGGTCGTCATCATGAGTCTCGCCCTCATTTTGCGATTCCTGTCTAATTTCTGGCACTTGCTGTTCGCTTATAGCTGGGAGCGGGTCCTCATGCCGTGCCTCTGTTGGGATCTGCGTGAGTGCTCTGGTCCGTTCGATCTCCTTGTTGCGGTTGACTGGCATGTCTGCATCAACGTGGAAGTCGTTCGAAGTGACGATTTTTCCATATCGCCCCTGATGTACAAGCAGGATAGAGCTATGAACATCACGGATAAATCGGTCCGCGCCGGGGAGGTTCGGGAGGTAATTGTTGCTATGAAAATAAGAGGCGGGGACGCTGGAGAGTTCCAGTTTGTGACTTTGAGGATAGACAAAGGTGACAGGTTCGCCAAAGGGGAGGAGCTTCAGGAGCGGTGCCGTGGGTGGCATGATGCGCCGGGGAACGGTGCAGGTCATGTTAGTGCGCGAGGGCAGTCCATGAGGGCGCTGATTGTCTGCTTGGATCTTATGCAGCAGCGCAAACGGGTGATAATACTCGGCGGCAATAGGCTTTCCTTCGATGCGGACACTGCGAAGGTTTAGGAGGCGGACTACAGTGCCTCGTGTGTTTTCCTTAATGATGTTTTCCGCGAAGTTCCGCTGGTGTAGGTGGCGACCAATGATTTGAAACTGGATACCGAGTTGCGCCTTGAGCGGGTGGAAAGCTTCGGAGTGGAGAGTGGAAAAGGCATCAGATGGGATGATTTTCACACTTACATCGAATTCGACCTTAATCACATTGACCACGTAGAGGATGCCAGCCAGAACGTCCTGCGCGTCTAGTTTCCTCAGGAAGTATACCCATCTGTGTGCCGAAATAACACACGCAAAATGCGTGATGTGACGAAAGCCACCATAGCATTTGCTGATGCCTGATGCTCGGGTGTGAGACATCCATGTGGAGATGTTGGCCAGGAGCATAGGCTAGTTCATCCTGTGACCAGGAAGTGTTCCTGTGACGAAAGCTGACATGCGATTGACAGCGCTTGCTTTCGATGCAGTCTTGCAGATACCGATCATCACCTGGGAGGAGATTCGTTACATTGGCGGCAATCGCGCGGCGAAGAATCTCTGGTTGTTGGTGGTGTATGCGGGGCCAGCGAGTGACCAAAAGCACTCTTTTCGCGTGCTGAATGGTGCCGGGCTTGTGCAAGGGGGGCAGAACGGCAGTCGAAGCGCTAGGGGGGCTGGGTCGCTTGTCAACTCGGACTTTAGCAAAACTGTAGCCTCAGCGAGTAGCGTCTCGAGGTTTTTCGATTTGCTTGGCTTACGGATCGCAGCACGGTGAGCATCTGCAACAGCATTGAAGAGGGAGGTGAGGTTAAGGTCTTCCTCTGCCAGAAGACGGCTGGAGATGTTCAAGAAGAATTCTGCAACCTGGTTGATGTCTCCGGGGCTGGGAATGCCATTGCGTATGGTTGCCCATTCGATGTGAAGGTTCACATGGTGATGCGATTCGTGGAGTGCGAGGACAGCGCTGTACTTAGCCTGCAGCATGTTGTGCGGGACGGCGTTGGCCAGTGCCTTGAACGCGAAGTACGGCGGGTGCTGTTGGAACAGGCGGAGCAGTTCCGGGTCCGAGTGGTGTCCGAACTTTGCGATTTCATTGGGAGTCGCATATCGGATGTGGTCGGGAGAGATCAGCAGTAGTGCATTGGAGTAGCTCGTGTTGGTTGGGTACGAGCCAGTGACCGAGTAGCACTTGGTGCTTTTCTGAAGCGTGTCTCCGATGTGGCCGATATAGTCCGCGTAAGTGGGACGTGCTTCGGACATTATGAGTCCCGTGGGGTCATCGAGTGTGATTCGCCCTTGTGAATCGATCGCGGCAAAGCCGGGATGCGAGCGATTCATGTAGTGGACCCACGTGGAGGGGCGCGAGCAGCTGTGAGCGGCGGCCAAAGAATTGGTATAGGCTACGACCAGAAAGGCGGTGCCCTTGGGGACATCCATGGAAAAGGTGTGCGTTGGGGAGAAGACTGCGGGTTGGTGGGAACAGTCCAATATCCGAGGGGGCCTTGAATGTAGGGTGATGGAGGCGCGCGGGAAGTAGCCACATGCGACGGCAGTAGCACAGTGCCGGTGATGGCTCCATCCAAATGGTAAGCACATTGAGACTCTGAGGCATGAAAACAGCGGAGTGTGTTCCAGGCGGCGAGAGTAGGATGTTGCGACAAGTGATTGTGCAGCAATGTGAATGCCAAGAGGTGGGAGATATTGGTCATCGAGGCATAGGGGGTGCCGTCGGCGTCGAGACCTAGATCTGTGAAGGGCTTCTTCAAGCGCGCGAGCATTTGGCAGATGCGTGCATTATCGGAAATCGAGAGTTTGGAGGCGTTGGCGGGTTTGTATGAGAAAGTGGCCTTTTTCTGGTAATAGTCCAATGTGGAGCGGGTCACTGTGCCACGAAGGGCGGGGTTGGCGATCCAGAGATCGTCGGGTATAGTGTGACTGGGTCCAGTAGGGGAACCATGCTCGGAGGAGATATTAACCAAGGAGAAGCGGTTTTCTCGAGGTTGTAGCCAGTGAGCGGGTGTCGGACATAGACAGCGAGGTAGCGGGTCTTGCTTATGACGTCACCAAAAGCGGAGGCATTGTAGACACCGGAGTGTCTGAAGTAACCGATGCGCTGATAGCATTTGGCGAGTTCAGTGTACTCGTGATGAGTTCGGGGTTGGGAGGTACATTCTCGACAATGGTGTATGTCGGGAGTGTGCAATGAACAAAGCGGTTTGTTCTTTGACGAAAAGGTCGGCGGTCACCGGAGTGGCATAGCCGTCATATTCTTTCATTACACTCTGATGTTGACACGGCAAGGTGAATACTGCCAAGTCAAGTTGAGGTAGTCGTATTTTGCCGGTTGGCACAGCGGCAGTGAGCTTTCTTAGATCCGCATAATGCTGAGCGTGCGGGAAGAGTTGTAGCGCGCGGGCGCGCATAATAGGGTTGATTTCACAGGTGACCACGACTGTGATGCGTTTGTCGAAGCGTTTGCGAAAAGAGCCAAAGCCTTATTGGTGGAGTCCACCTGAAATAATGGCTGTGTTTAGCGGAGGGGGTTGTGCTTGCACAGAGAGGTCCGCTGGGCCAGTGAATGCATATTGGACGACAGTACGCGGGAGGCTGATGAGTCCCGTCAAAAATATAGAATGACTCTGTAATTTTTCGAAATCTAACATGTGGGATTGCGACCGTGTCTTTGCGACGTTCTGTGTGATGTGTGCGAGCTCATCCTCGAGGGGCATTCTCGTTCCGGTGTGAAAACTAAGTACAGCGCGGAGTGTTTGCTTTGGATGGGATGGCAGGGACAATAGACCATTAGTTTGGCGATTGGCGAGAACTACTGCGGTTTTGCCTAGCAGCACCTTATAATCGCGGGGATCAGAGGTGGGCGTGTTCAGAAGCTCATATACGTATGGTTCGTGCGGCAGCGGCGGGTCTGTTGCTTGGACGTTCAGAGCTTTTAGCTGAGATGTCGCTATAACCTGCAGACCTGGTCTGAAGCGCGGGACGACCAGAAAGACGAGGTATAGGACGCAGCCGGTTGAGTCTGTTATATCTTTTGAGGAGAGACCTGCGGCCTGCAAATACAACGGTTTGACACCGATGAAGTGGCTGGTTAAGGTGCCTCTGCCCATTCGAATAATGGTGTGTTCGGGAATCCGGCGATGGACTCGGGAACAAAATGTTAGATTGTGCGAGTGAAGCAAAATGATGCGCCACCGTCAATTAGAGAAATTTCAGTGTCGGGTCCATCGCATCCGTGTAGCGAGTTAGTCTTTGTGGGGGTCTTTCCTGGAGTGTAAGTGGCACAAAGAAAATCTGCGACTCTGGGGGAGAGGGTTGATGAGGTCGGGAATTCTTCATCGTGAGGCGTGGTGCCTGATTTGTTAATGTGTGGTTGGCGGCACAAGCGTCGTCGGCAACCATCAGCGTAAAAGCTGACTCTGGTGCTGAGCACGCATGTAGTCGCTGTGACGTTGTGCGTAATCTTCAGCGGAGTCGTCTTCATCATCTATTTCGGGAATGGTGTCGTCGTAGAGGCCTAGCTGTCCGCGGTCATCATAGAAACCGAGGTGGCCTTGGTCATCTTTTTCGTCGGCTTCGCCCTCATCAGGTGGATCATCCTGAGGATCGGACGATAGCACCAGAAGAAACTCGGCGGCATCAGAATCGGCCTCGGAGAGAAGTATCTCATCGGAGATAGTGGTGATGAGGTTGATGAGCTTGGTCATACGCTCTGAGTTGGACGTGAGTTGACGACCGGCTTGACTCAGGTTCCGTGTGTTGTGGAGCTTGCGACGAACATCACGAAGAGAGACCTTGAATCGTTGGTCAGGAGTAGATGGCTTTGGTGGATGCGTTTGAGTTCCCTAACCCTCTTATCGCTAACCGTTGGTTGCGATGGAGGACGGCGCCTAACACGCTTGCTCCCTGCGGCGGCCCCGGCCGTCCCGGAGTGACACGGTGCCTGCTCGCCTCCCGGGCTGGCCGGTTAGCACCCGGAAAGTCTGCGCTGGGATGGGGTTCGCTCGGTTGGGCAGAACGCGACGGACAGGTCGATTGTTCGTGGACCAACACGTTAGCGGCCTGCGACGCTTTTGCACGACTTCGCACAAGACCGCGCGCAGTGGCGGTCCGTCATCAACGAGTCCTCGTCCCTCGCCTCTGCCCCAACTGCGTGATTCTCCTCTGTGATTCCGGATCGGCTCCTGCCTGTCCGGCCTGGCTCCCATGCTCGGGAGAGGTCTGAAGTTAGTTAGTTAATTTGAGTGGGGAAAGTGACGTTGCGAAGGTGCGGGTGCTCGCGTTTGTCTGGGGTGACAGGAGAAGCACGGGGGTTGTGTTTGTTCTTTGTGTGGGTGACCGGGGTGACCTTTGGCTTAGGGCTGTCATTGATTCGTAGTACGACGGGGAGCGAGGATTTGGCGGCTTTTCGGGGGGGTCTTCTTCTGGTGGGGGGACATCTGTTTCTTCCGGTAGGCGTGTAGGTGTTGGATGAGATCGGTGTCCTCATCTTGATCGAGGTTGGCTTCCGTGAGAAACACTGCAACTGCGTCGTTTTCGGGGGAGGCTTCATCTGGATCTGGAGGAATTTCATCTTCAGAGGGTGGGGTGTCATCATCATCTTCGGTGAAGTGGAGACCATGACGGCGGAGCGAAAACGTGGATTATCTTTGTCCTTGGTCGGCAGACGACCAAAGTCAGTGACGAATCGCAACGGCTTGAAGTTCAGAGTTGGATGAGGCTTGAGGTGAGCCCAAAAGCTGCGCTCGAAGGTGGAGATAACCGTGATGCGGGCGATCAACTTGTAAATATGATTTATCGCTTCTTTGTCTTCGTCGAGTAACAGCGAGTCGTTGGGGGTGCGAAGGCAGTTGGCAAGACGAGAGAAGCCCTTTATGTGCGTTGGGGCGCGGGAGTCAAGCAAACTTGGAGGGTACTTGAACCGTAAATTTTGGTGTATTTCCTTGAGGATCTTGTCGTCGGGAAGTTGGAGAGAGGCATCGTCGGTGATTTCACGAAGCTGTTGTTGAACGTGGCGCATATAATCGATATAATGCGTAGGCTCGTGGATCTCAGGGTTGAACGGTGTGTCCAGGAAGGCATTATAAACATAATGCGCATGGTGGACGTGGTTCTGGCCCGTGTGCTTGTCAAGTGCGAGGCGGACTTGGAGCACAAATTCGAGTCCTATCGGATGGGAGGACCCGAGTGCATCGACTGCGTCGTATGCTGGGTGCTTGACGTATCGCTACGTGCATGCAGGAAACGGCGAAAAAGGGGATGCACGGTCTCACGGAGGTACACGATGAAGTCGGCTTCTTTTCCTTGGAGGTGAGGTTGTGTGATCGGATACAACTTTCTTTTCGTCATATCGGTCGTGTCCTTGTCTTGGTCTTTAAGTTCTTGGAGCTTAGGCTCGTAGACGTTCTCCAGGAAGTGTTTGCCGAACTTGCGGTAAACGCCCTTGTAGTAGACGCAACGGCCTTGGAAATCTTGCGTGTTCCCGGCGGTAGCGTGGTTGTCGGGGTCCTTGTCATATTCCTTGATGCAGTGGCTGAGAAGAGCGTCAGCTAGATCATTAGATCCGCGTAAGACGGATTCCCACGTGTAGAAGCCCTGCAAGAAGTACTGCGTTATGCCTGTTTCAGGCATCAGATGTTCGACGAACAACTGCATAACGCGAAACGAGAGCATTTGGGGTGTGACTTGAGCGGAGTCCATTGACTTGAGGACGGCGCTAGGGGGGTCAGTGAAGGTGTTTGGCTTGGTCTTGTGGTCTTGTGGAGCCGTGGGAGGAGCTGTCGAAGCGGCGACGGCAGGTGGTGGTGTGTTGGCTGACATCTGTGCGGCGACAGCAGCTGCGACCGCGGCTGCGATGCGAGTGTCCATCTCTGATCTCAGAGTTTGTATCTCTTGTCGCAGATCTTGGTTGCTTTGATTGCGAGTGGCCATCTTGTTTTTGTTGGTTCAGGAACTTGGTTGCTTTGATTGCGAGTGGCCATCTTGTTTTTGTTGGTTCAGGAACGTCCGGGAGCGGAACTCATCTGGAAATCCTGGTACTCTGCTGATACCGGGACTGGTGCCCAATACCTAGAGGACAGTAATTTCAACTGTGTCACCCTTCAGCAGAGTGAGAGCAGTGGTAGTCTCTGCCCTCGTATCTGTCTCCTATAACGAGGACAGCCGGTGTGAATACTAACCCTAGTTCAAATTTTCTATCTCTATACACAATGAGGTGATGTCAGAAGCAGAACGGTCAGGCCAACTCTTGGAAGTACCGACCCGAGTGACCTCCACGTCGACGTGACCGATGTGAATCCAAGCAATTTGTGTGGGCTCGGCGCCTTCGATCTGCAAGAGTACAGAGCTCTAGCGTCGGGTTTTGTACCGACAGCACTCGATCCCGAAGGCGTCATCCCGGGCGAGCTCCTGCGCGGATGGACACTTATGTCTCGTTCGGCTGACGGCGGTCGCTCTTGGCCCCAAGGAATTGTCCTCCGTCCTGCGGAAGCCGACACGACGCTCTGTTCGGTGCGAATGGGTAACTCGGTAGTCGACCTCTTGTTGGCCCCGTCGTACTACAGGGATGGGCTTGGCGTCGCGGCTTCGGAACCGCCCCCTTGGTTTCGGATCGTACGCAACGCAGATTTCGCCGATGTGATACGCAGTCTTATCGACGAGCAAATGACGGAATGCGCACGCCGACGGCAGAACGAGATGGGCGACGGGCACTGTGGCTACCGCGGTAGCGTGCGGCAGGTTCTCCTGAAGCGCGGTAATAGCGTCGACTCAATCACTGCCGCGCACGTCGAGATGTCGCGATGTGGTTGCAAGAGGATTGGAGGACAACCCTGACGCCATCGTCAAGCTGTCACTCGACCCCGACTTCGCGGAGCACGTTGCAAGGAGGCCATCGGATCTTCGTGCCGTCGACTGCACTCAGCCCTGCGACCGCCATTACTGGTTCGCCGGCACCGACTCGATGGAAGGTCTAGTCCCAGGCCAATGTTTACTCGACATCGCTTTTGGACATCGCTGTTCAGAGATTCAACGCTGATGGGACCTTCGAAGACGTGGCCATCAGTCGCTGGACACCGAGTCTGGATGACCAGGTATTTGAGCAAGACGGCAGAGTTCACTACACATCCTGTGTAAGCGTCGAACTTGAGCAGGCTGCCATCACCGTACATATATGGCTACCCGCAGCCTGGTTATGCGCTCGCAACGAGTGACACTTAGTGCTAATGCTCGCGCTTGCCGCATTGACTGAAGATACATAGTGTGCAAGCTAGATAGGGCGCGGGAGTGCGAGGTGCGAGCTCGACCCATCAGCGTCGAGACGAGGATGAACTTCTTTCTTCTGTCTTTTCGCACACCAAAACAATAGAATTTCTAGAGCTCGCGCTATAAAACCAGGGCCCTGTTTTGGGGATTCATGGCCGTTTCATGGATCACATTCCGCTTTCAACGACTATGTTCCTTGAGCATCTTTACAGGTTGTAGTACCAGGCGCCCACCCCGTATGCCCGGAGGGTGTCCAGCCTATCTAGAGTATCCAGGATGCAAGGGGGATAAAGGGCACCCAGGATATCTAGCCCATCCAGGGTGTGAATGTCCCACCCATAGTATCCAGGGCACTCAGGGTGTCCAGGGCATCCGCGGCGTGCCCAGGACTGGCAGCTTGTACAGCCCAAGCCCCATCATGGTCTGTTTATCAAGGCCAAACAGGGTTGGCGTGCTATCAAGGGTTGGGGGTCTACTCAGCCGTTGCTCCTTCACCAATCCTTCGCATTGTCGGAGTTCACCCTATCTAGAAAGTAGGACTCTCATGAAAGAGCTCAGGATTCGCAGTGGGCATGTCAACAACTTGTATTTGGGCGCGTGTCGTGACAGGGACAGCGAGAGCTTCACGTACGAAAACAGCATTATGGCCACATTTCAGACTCGGATGTGAGAGCCAAAGCCGGTCGACACCTACAAATCGTCGCGGCAAAATCGTCGGGAAGTCATGATCCTTGTGCTGGGAGACGATAACTACCATTCACAAATTCGATGACATCACTATGACACAACTGTTGCAAGAATGTGACCAGATCACCTTTGGTCAGCGCATACTTGTGCTCTTCCTGACTCGCAAACATCTTCAACATGTTGTCGATTTTGTCAGCAGAAAGACCCCCCAAGTTTGCGAGCATGCCCAATATGTATGACTTGTAAAGTTGCGTATAGTCGGAAAATAAACAGTGGCCATGGACATGATCATCGTCGTCATTGAACTTGATTGCATCAGTGGCACTAGCAGTAAAATCCTGATCCGGTGTGACAGCGTACACTCCAGGTTTGACTTCTTCAACAATATTGTGGCTCACCCACCGACTCATCTTTTTACGGACTACTATTTCTGATGTGTTGCTACACATAGCCAGGTCTCGAAGAGATGCCAACATTTTCCCGTCAAAGTGAAGTATTAAGGAAGCATGGAATGGAGACACAACAAAATTCCTTACCATCCCGCTGACGAACTCCAGCTCAACATCTACCTTACCAAGCAGTGCCTGCCATTCGAGCCGGCGCGGTGCCTTAAGTCTATGATACAATTTCGCATATTCACTCAATAAGCATGCAAGACGCCTAATACCAAATCAGATTGACTTGGCATGAGAAATCATCTACGCACTCGTGGAGTGTAACTTCGTCAACTGGGAAGGCTGGCCAGAATATATGCGATATGACGGTCACATGAAGCACTGCATGGTTTATCACGTGGGCGGTCATGTACTTGGAGTCTTGAACATCACGAATCATAACTTCGCAATCGTGAAATGATAAGTCGCCAAACCGCAACTTCAGTAGCTCCAAGTTTTTGACCTCACGGTCCAGGTTAATTAAGTAAGGTGATGTCAACCTAACTTAAAACACGCATGTTGCATGATCAGGATGCCGTCACACACCTTTCAGCTAGCACCACCCGATATTCATTAACAAATATGTCTTTAGACCCATAAATTGACATCAGTGTAGGAACAACGTTTGGGTGGGATAGACGTGAGTATCCAATGGCCTGCGGCGACGAAGGTGCTGCAGTCCCACTACAATCAGATTCTTCTCCCGATCCACTAAGACAGGAATCCGGATGCTGCAGCTCGTTTGAATTGTCTTCCGTCAGATACGCGACAATACACCGCACAGTATCTCGTCTAGTTTGCAGGTAGGCACGCACGGGACGCCCCACACTGTCGACCAATAGCTGGCACGGATCGATAACATGCAAAAATTTCACTGCCGCAACGTATACGTCGATTATTTGAGATGTGTTGGCTCCAGCATGCAAAAGTCGTTCTTGCAAAACTAAGCGGATGGATCGAGCGAAGAGAGAGTATAGGTGGCTTCCGAACAGGACCTCACGAAGCTCGACTGCAGCGGACATAGATTCAGGGAAGTCCGTGATTAAATCATAGAGCTCAATCAAGCGCGTGTCAACGTAGCTCTGTTCAACAACAAAGTCTACAGACAGTTGGAGCATCCTCACGTCACTACTGGAGTCAATGCTACCTCCTGCAACAAGTCGTAGCCACGGAAAGAGGACGTCGTGTTTCCATGAGTAGATCTCCTCGAGTACTGGGTGGTCAAATTTAGACATGCAGACATTCCGGACTTGTTGTTTGATGCCATGAACAAAAGCATTTAAGAGGCTATCTTCGAAGATGTGGAACCAGTTGAGGTAGTGAATGCGACTCCAGAATAGTTCACAACCCAGCGGAACTTCTGCTCCTTCCCTGTGCAGCCAACAAGCGTCATTCATGGCACTCAAGGTATCGCGCAAGAATTGATCCACCCCTATTCTAAATTTGTCAGGTGGGCGTGCAAAAACAAGCGCAGCAAAAAACGAACGGAAGGACGAAACATATTCATCTGGTATAAAATGCTCCATTTCTAGCATCTCGCCCCAGGCGAAATCAACTGCTTTAATCAAGCAAGCTTGGACCTCGGGTTCGCAACAATTTCCGGAAGATTTATCGCTCGAACATAGTTCCCAGAACTTGGAAGCAACATTCTTGGCACGAGAAAGTAGAGCTCTATCTGAATAAGTTGAATCTTGCCTTGCAATCGTTGACTGAGCCATCAAAGACCGTGGCCTCACTATCGGAGTGACCACAAGGTGGAGGCGATTCTATTTGTGGCTGGACGATTTCATATGTCGTCAACAACTTCTCTTCGAGAGGGCTAGTTTTTCAACCAAAGGATTTTTCGAACACAAGCACAACGTTGTATTCGACCATAAGGCCCGATCTGTACAGCGAGCGGTACCAACGTGCAAAGTGGCCTAAAAATCGGCACCTGAAGTACACCCCCACTCTGAGAGAGCATTCTGTACAGCACACTCATCGAAAACACTGTCCAGTGGGGTCGTGAAAATAGGGCGGTAAGCTGACGTGGCGAGGAAAAACATTAACCCCTTGAGTTCGTCACATAAAATAACCGGTTAATAACCGGTTTATCCCGGTTATTCACTTTTTCGGTTAGTAACCGTGAGGTACGGTAAGTGCAACAGCAGACACTCGCTCAGCAGCGACGGCATGGTCGCCGGTATCTAGTGTCCTCCACCACCTGTGGCAGTAGAAACGGCACCCGGCCTCGCTCAGGGGTATTTCGCCGACACTCCGGGAACCTCCAAGCTCGAGGCCGGCGCTAGGCGAAGGGTCCGCCGTTCGTAGCCACTCACAATTCGCTCGCCAAGCCTCTCAACTCGAGGCTGGGATTTGGTTTATGATAAAGATACTCTTGATGAAGAACAGAAAGTCCTGAAGGGACTGACGTCGCCAAGACAGATGGCATATACGTCAGAGTGAAGGGAGTAGGTAAACAATACCCTTACCCTGATCGCCGACTGCGGTTGCGATGGAGGACGGTGCCTCATGAATCCTGAGCCTTGCGAGGGCATCCGCCCTCCCGGCGTAGGTTGGCACCTATTCGCCTCCCGGGCGGGCCGGTTGGCAGCCGGAACGTTCGCAGTGGGACGGGGTATGGCCGGGGGCGAAGACGGAAGGTTATCGACGAGTTGGTTGTCAGTCACATCGCGGTCTCCTCGTCGCATGGCGACAAGCTTGATGGTCACTCTCCGCCGACCGACCTTTCGGCGCTCCTCGTCTACAGGCCCGTGATTCCGGACTGGCACCTGTCGGTCCGGCCTGGCTCCCATGCTCGGGAGAGGTCTGAAGTTAGTTAGTTAGTTGGAAGGGAGTAGGGTATGCCTAAGGAGGCAGGGTAAGCCCTAGGAAGTAGGGTAGGCCCTAAGTAGCGGTAGTTCCCGCCACAATGCTGTCGAAGACGCGCTCCCGTTGTCGGCGCGCCATCTCCGGTGTCATGTCGGCGGTAGTGCCGCTTTGACTGGCCCCAGCCATACTCAACGCCATCGCCGGCGAGCTCTGGGTGGCATTTCGGCGACGAGAGTAGGATGTAGCCACGGTCAAGGACGAGCTGCTGGAGGAGGTTGAGTTCGTTCTTGAAGTCAGGGCAATTCCCGATGATCTCCTTAGTTAGCTGAGGTCCCCGGAACGACGTCGCCGAGCTTGTCGAGCTGGCCACGGTGCGAGTAATATGACAGCGGCTTCTCGGGATCAAACCAGCCGCGCTCGAAGATAATTTTGTCGATGCCCTTCGCTTTGCCGACGTAGGCATCGGGCTTCCAGTCGGGGTGCTTGAATGGCTACGGATCACCCGGCTGGAATATCAAGTGCTGGTCTTGGCCGGGCTCGAGCTTGACGTTCCATGACTGGACCACCTTCCGCAGCTTGCCCTTGCCGCTGCCGACATTGCGTTCGACGATGGCCGGATGGGGCCCGATGCAGCCCGCATCGAGTTTCGTCGAGGTTCGGAGGAGGCGCTGCGTCTTGCCGCCGACGCTGGCGGACATGTTGTTGACATTTAGGCCGTCGAGTTTGAACTTGTCGTGTCCAGACAAGTGGTCAACCTCAATAAGGAAATGGTGATGAGGAAACCAAATCCCCATGACATCGAGACGTCCTCGACCTGAAGAAGAAAATTCTCCGAGTCCCAGAGGCCTTGGTGCTGCTTGCCAACCTTGAGCGTCTGGAGAGCCGGAGACTGGAACCACTTGATTCCGCCGCGCTCAAATAGGAAGACTTTTCAAATGGGCGCTTGAGTGTCGGATCGATCGTGAGGTCGACCACGTCGTCGTCCTCCTCCTCCTCCTCGTCGTAAACGTCGGGATCCGGCACGTTGGTTGCTACTTGGCAGGGCTTGTCATGCTTGTCGTCTGAGTTGTTGCAAAGGCTCAGCACGACGGATTTCAAGCAAACATTGGGAGCTTGGTTGCTCACGCTTCGCCTTCTTCGCTTCCGCCCGTGCATCCTTGCGGGCGTATGCGCACTCAAAAGCCTGGCGCGTACAGCTCGTGCGCTCTCCTCGGACTTGTAGCAGATCGTGCTCGAGGTTCGACGTCGATTGGCCTCGTCCGAAACCCACTCGGGGACGGGGCTTGGCGACAGCCGCATCCGGGGGGGGGCGCGCGAGAACACGAAGAGAGCGCACCCCCATCACGAAAGCTTAGCGCTGGGGGGTCGGTGTCCCCTCACCTAGGCAGGGTCGGATAAGAAAGTTCGTACGAGCCGTTAACTATGTTTCAGTTTGTACTAAGACATACTCAACGGATCGCTGAGCTATGTTCATTTGTACTCAAGCAGTATGTGCCGCCACGCTGCGAGATCGTCGCGATGGAACTAGTCCCCATAGTGAAGTCGGCATCCTTTCGTCCCCTCACGCAAAAAAAGGAAAAAGCCCACGCGTTGCAGCACCCGTCGTTGCGGCGCGGGCTAGTCTTGTTTTCTTATCCGACCCTAGGTCCTAGGCCTCTCCTATCGCGCTGGGGGATCGGTACCCCCCCCCCCCCCCAGGACGACGGGCACCGCAGCACCTGAGTGACTCTACAAGGTAGGCTACACTTTGGCAGGGAAATTGGATTTCGAGGGGGTGTTTTGGCTACGCTGAATGGGTCGCAAGGAATGTGGCGGCCTCATGGTAGAATGCGGCGTCTCCGAGGTCCATAAGGTAGTCGCGGAGGTTCTCCTCGGGAGCTAGGCTTTCAACCTCCTCCTCCTCGAGGGCGGGCTCGTCGACGGAGTCTGGCTCGTTGGCCTCGCCATGTTCACCGGGGGCGGTTCGTTGTTGTGGCGGCAACTCCTGACCGCTAAGGCTCACCCTCCCATCTCGAGGCTTGATACACGTTCGACGGGACGCCTTTTCCTACTTTCCTAGTGATATCATACCTCTCCCTCGTGAGAAGCGTATCTTGCAGCGTTCTTGTAGCATTCTTGCTGTCATATACCATCTCTCCATCTTGCTGAGAGGCGTGGTGAGCGTGAGCAGGGTGTGTGGCGAGCATATCAGACCCCAAGTCCGTGTTTGCCTCGTTCAGAGAGGTCTACGGCGAGTCGGCGAGTACCCCCTTTGTCACCCGGGGTTGGGGGAGTTCTTCTGTGCCGCCATACGTGGTGGAGGATATGAGATCGTGCGACTATATCGGTCGCCGACGAACGAGTGCCGCCGTACGTATTGCATTACGTGGTCCGGATTTGCACGCGTGCCCTGATCAAGCACGCGGAGTTCCAGTGGGCCGGTTTGCGTTGAGAATATACGCGGACTTTGTTTCGTTCGTGCGTCCCGAGAGACGACGAACACGCGTGCGAGTTGGAAATCGCAGCGCATTCACCCGGGAATTGATTTTGGTGTAGCTGAACGGCGGAAGCTGTTAGCGAGTGGGATCGCTACCCACGGGCATTTTTGGATTGCCAGCGGATAAGAATTCCGTGAGTGCTGTTTTAACAGCGACAGATAGCGTTGTTGTGATCAACGTGCATTACTTCGAGTGATCGAATCCGGACTTGTTTCGAGATTCTTCATCGACATTGATACAATACGGATACAGACGCAGACGTGCGCGAGGAAGGATCTCCTCCAGTGCTTCCCGCCGCCCCTGCGATAGGCCGCGAGGAAGGTGAATTACGAGAGGCCGAGGCAGTCGACGTTGCTGACTTGCCCCCTGACGTGCCTCCATATGCCGCAGTTTTTTCGCCGTTGAGTCCAACGACCCCGGACCGCGGCGAGCGTGTTGCGATTGAGCGCGGATCCGTAACGCGAAGTCGACTTCGTGAAGACCTCGAGCGGAGACGTCGCGGAAATGAACGATTAGCTGAGCGATTTGCCCGTGAAAGGGCTGATGCTAAGGAAGAAGCGGCTCAACGAGAACTCAATATGCTGAATGACGCATTGCAGCAAGAGCTCGAGACAACGAGGGCCCTACGTGAGGAGGTTGAACGATTTCGTCGTGAGCGAGATGAATTGTTAGCCGAACGTGCGCGTCGTGAGAGTAGCCGCGAACGACCCGTGAGTCGGCCCGAACCGGAAACGCCCGTGCGGCGGCCTGAACCGGAAAGGAGCACTGAAACGGGGGATGAACCTCCGCCCCGAGTCGATACGGAGACTGAGGGTAGGGCGGAAACTGAAGATGAAGGTGCGAACTTGTTACGGGGATAATCGCAGACGTTTGCGGACGCCTTCGAGAAGGCCAACTTGAGCCGATCTCGTCGCCCCACTTTCAGTTTGGAGGCTGACAATTTCAAACTCGCCATCGACGGCCGAGATCAACGGCAATTCGATCTGGATTCGGCAGCGGTGATGCATACTTTGGCAGATGACCATTACCCGGTCGAGAAATTGCGATGTTAATTGCCGGTGCATTTGCGCGATACCGCTGCACCAATTTTTGAGGAGCATTTGCGGAAATACGAGGAGCTCTCCGATGAGCTACTGCACGGTCCGTCATTTTATTTGAAATTGGATGCTGACGACGAAGAGCATGGAGCCTCGATTCGGCGCATCCGTCGTCTCAACAAGACTAACTGTGATAAGGTTTTGGATTATTTTATATCAACTTGCCGACCTCCGATCACGCAAGCAGGAGCTGCTCGATAAGCTGCGGATGGTCACTCAGTCTTCGGTTCCGAAGAAGACTGGAGAGAGGCACGTACAAACCTATTGTACCAAATTTCAGAATGAGGCCTTAGCCTTTTGTACCGAGCCCAGCCGCACGATGGATGACGTTGATATCGTCGACCAGCTTATCGGTGGTTTGGCGTCCAAGGATTTACGGACCCGTGTGCGGACTATGAGGAGTGGTCACCCGGATAGTTACGTTACTTTTACGTCGACGGTGGCGCTCATTACGAGACTTGAGAACGACTTTCGGAAGTTGATGGAGGAGGAAAAAGACCAGGGACCCTCCAATCCGAAACCGAATAAACCGCCGCGAGGGCGGGGAGGTCGAGCCATGGCCTCCGATCAACAAGCTAAGCAAGATGCGGATAAGCCGTCTGGGAATACGGTTCCGCTGATCTTGCGAGATCCGTTTTGGTGGTGTACGAGGACGTGCAAGGAGTGCGGGTACTTCTGGTCCACCCACGATGAAGATGAACACGGAAATCGCGTGGTTTGCAACCGCGATCCGGACCGTTGTCACTGTGCGATGTGGACGCGCATTCGGAAACACAAAAAGCAACCCATATCACGCTCCGATTGGGAGAAGCGTGACGATGCATCTAATGCGCACGCCACGTGCGGATAGGAACCTACTACTGAAATCCAAACGGCCCTCACCGAGCTTGGAACCACAATGGCGACCATGGTGAGCGAGGTCAGATGCATCAAAGATAGCAAGTCGTCTTCTACACGACAGCGAGATGGACGATCACCTTCTAGACGATCGTCGCGCCGACACCGAAGTAAGAGCCTTGATCAAAAGGCCAATAGTCCTACATCCAGCCCGAGCCCCCGCCGTCGCCGCCATAGCCGGGGCTCGAGTCTCAATTCGCGCCGGCGCAGACGTCATCGACAGCGCGATGACGAATATGACGGAGGCCGATATCAGGACAGTTCGGGACATTCGAGCGCAACTTTCGCGTTCCAATCTCTATGCGAAGCGCAGCCATCGTCGGGTGTTGTCTTTTACCCGAAGGCGCGCCCCGCCCGAGTCCCCGATGATGTTGCCGATGCCGCTGTGACGAGCAGCCGTCGCTTGCAACAGGAGCAAAATACCACCGACGCTCATATCGCTCGGTGGCCTTCTACATCGTATGAGGAAGCAATATCAGATACAGCTTTGGATTGTCCGCGCTACTGGGGAGAATCTGACTCGGAGACCGACGAGCCCATGCCGCAGGTTCCAGTGTCCCCCCATTCGTCAATGTGTGTCTTGCAGGGCAGTTCACGATGATGACGTTAGACCTTTTGAGTTGACGTCGGGGACGACGTCTTCTTTTCCTACGCCCCCCCCCGAAACGGTTTTAGCCGATGTTTTAGCCGATACAGTTTTGGTCGCAGCAGAGCAGACCACAGCGGCGCCGATGGAGGAGAAGTGGACGGGAATGTCCGATTTGATGGACGAGAAACGAAAATTGTCAGAGGAGACAAAGGAGGAAGTATATGTGCCTCCGATTGAGAAGTGTCAGAGTTTGTTGCCAGCGAAACTTGGGAATGAGGAAGCAGCCGAAGCGGCGAGCGCCAATGTAGATTCCGAGGCGAGACATGGGACGCAAGATATGGCCGCGGTGACGATGCAGATGCCGGGCGATGCGAAACCGGATATACGATGTCATCACAATGCACTTTCGCCGAGCGATGGGGAAAAGATCGAGCAAGACCTCATCACCATCGGTTGTCTGGACCCTGGCACACTTACGTTCATAGTTGGACATATTTACAGACGACGAGACGGGCCGAAGTTCGCAGCGACATTAGGCGTTGATGGAATGGCTGATGTCTCCTATATTTGTCGTGGGATGGTCGAAAAACTGGCAAAGGATAATAAAATCCTTGACCGAGGCGATCTCCCAGTCGAGCGCACCCTGTACGGTCAGGATTGAATAAGACGACTATCCACAAATGGGTCGCATTGCGAAATGTGCTCGCGGACGACGTGGCAGTCCCAGTGGTAGCCATTGTGGCCGATACTAATCACATGTTTCTGCTGGGAGCGCGCGATATTCGGGCGTTGGGGGCCATAGTGGACTACCCGCGAAATCGCAATGCGTTTCTCCGCACACAAGTCGCTTATGGGCGCAAGAAGTTAAAGGTGCAGGATCGACGTGTCGATTCTCCGATTTTGACGTTCATAACAACTTATCACGAGCGCAACTCCGTGGTAGTTCAGGTTTATGGGCAACAGCACCATGCGATGCAAAAGAACCTGATCACAGTTGAGAACCGCGTTTACGCTCGCTTGTGCAAGATAGAAGACCTCCAGCGTCCACCGCCGAAACGAGCGGCAGCTTCGACGACTCGGGAAGTCCCTACAGTTGCGCATTCTCGAAGTTCGAACAGCGATGCCTATGAATTGGTAGCCTATGCTGCGCGCACGATGAAGGTCGAGCCTGGGCGCACTTGCTGCGTGCCAGTCGCTCTTTCAGAGCCCATGGAAACTGGGCAGGTTTTCGTTGCTACGTCTTCTGGATACGAGCTACTTGGGGTTGTCGATGGAATGTGTTCTTCTCCTGATGATCACGACAAGTTCGCAGCTCGAGTGGCGATCTCCTCTATCCAGGATGTGCCGACCGTGTTTACTCAAGGTGAAATTCTCGCTTTGGGAGATATTGTTTGTCTTGATGACGAGCTGAATGTTGAAACGGTCGACGAATTAACGAAGGATGGTGAAGCCGAATCTGACAAGGCTATCTTATCGTTCACTGCTTCGGTCGCAAGCCATCTGACTCGAGGCGATGCGGCTCCTGAACCGATGCTTTTGAGCTCGGCGCAGAAGGCGTCTTCTTCTGCCGATAAGGATAAGAACTATCGTCAAGAATCGGTCGATAACGACGCTTTCGACCGACGAACCGACGAGGAGAAAAAGAAGTGCCGAGAAGTTACAGAAGGAGAGATTCGCCTAAGGTTTGAAAAAGTCCAATGGCTGCCGATCACGTATCGCAAGGTTGTGGTGCTATTTAGCGGTGCCGGGAGCAGTACTTTAGGACTGCAACGAGCGCATGAGTTGTGCGGGACGTCTTTTCGAGTCGTCCTTGCTCTTGACTCTTCAACAGCTGCCAACAAGATTCATCAGAAGAATTTTCCGAAGATACCTGTGGTTCAACACACGCTCTGCGGACGATATGACACGACCCTCCGATTGATCGAGGCTTATTTGCCTGAAGCGGAATGGTCATCGTCGATGTGTATCGCGTCTCCACCCTGCGTTCATTCAGCACTCTGCAACTTGACGTCCAGCGATGTTGGCAGGGAGTTACGGCCACTAATTGGACGATGGAGCTATGCAAAATGGCTGGCTTCATGATGTGACTGATCGAACAGGAGGCGTCCATTATTTATTATATAGCGCGCTTACACCCTTACGTGTGCGTCGTCAATTTTCATGATATCACGCCCACTCTGATGAGCTCTCGCGTGCGATTGATGGTTCCCAGTCACCCACTGCACCTGCAAGAGGCTCCGAATACATGTGCGAATATGCAACAAAAATTCGCTGCAGCTTTAGGTTACGCGGATGAACGACACCTGCTCCAGCTGAATAATCTAGGCTCGTCCCGAGAAGCAACGGATGCGGCTTACACCGTTACGCGAGTTCCTCTTCGCTTGGGACCGCACCGCTCGGACACTCAGCCTTTGACTCTCGAGATGACGGCCGATTTGCTCACGATGCCGCAGGACCATGATTGGGCTGGCTTGTCTAAGACAGATTCGTCCAAGCACTTGGCGTCTGTTGTCCCTCCAGACACTCTTGCTATTTTAGTAGTCGATCTGTACAACTCCGTGACCAACGGTTTCCGCCAAAGTGGCGAAGTCCTGCCGACCGCGTTGAGCCCGACAGATCGATCTTTTGAGCAGTATTTGCGAATTGCCGACACCACCCTTCGTCACGTACAGATTCCGCTGTTAAATGCGCGTACTCGTGTCGTTAAGTGGGTGTCAAAAGATGATCTCCAGGATCCCACTAAATGGGAACCGCCAGAAGTTCCTATGCTTCCGCTTCCAACAGATGCGCCGGGGACGGCTAATGCTTTTTCTGCTGCCCCCCCCCCCGACAATCGAACGTGGACGTTCCGCCGGATCCTGAACCTGAACAGGAGCCGAAAGTAAGGAGCGAACCGAATGTGCGCGTCAAAGGCGAAAAGATCAACAAGAGCCACCCTGAGGTGAGGTTCAAATACGAAGGAAAGTTCGATGTGCCATGGAAAGATGCGCCGCGCGACGCGGACGGTGCACCGTTACCGCAGACTCCGGAGCACGTAAAGGACAATGAGGCGATGAAAGTCGCAACTCCGACGAAGGAAGAAGTCGAGAAGGTTGTTCGAGAACTGCGAATTCCCGACAACCCGCATCTGGATGAGGATGCGAAGATGATGTTGAGCCACTGCGTGCAATACGCGTGGGCCTTTTTTTATCCGATTATGAGACCCGTGGACTCGCCACCGGTTTCTCTGCGATTTAAAGACGCAAACCCACGACCGATCAAGATGACGCCTTATAGGTTGACGCCAGCAGAGCCCGAGTGTCTCAGAAAGCAGATCACCGAGTGGTGTCGCGATGGAGTCATCCGATCGGCGAACTCTCCGCGGGGATTCCCTGTACTGATGCTGCCTAAGAAGGGAGCAGAGGCCGGGACGTCGAATGCTTTTCGTGCTGCAGTTGACTTGCGTCAGCTCAATGATCAGCTGGTCGATGACAGTTGGCCGAATATTCGTCAAGATGATGCTTTGGCCTTTCTTGCCATGCGCCGTTGGCGGACGTGCATTGATATTCGATGGGGTTATCATAACCTACGTTTGGACGCCGCCGCTCAGGACGCCGTTACGATGGTTAGTCCACTTGGAGCCCATGGTTTCTTGCGCTTGCCTCTGGGAGTGAAAACAGCATGAGCTCTCTTCTGTAAGCAGATGGCTAGCGATTTGTCCACATGGATGTATAAGGACTTGGTCGCGTTTGTCGACGATATTATGATGGGATCGGATGAACACCACCGTCATTTGCAAGTCTTGATTGAAGTGCTGTGCCATTTAGCGCAGCGAGGATATAGTGGACGAACTTCGAAGTTCCACCTCCTCGAAGATGAAATCGAGTTTCTAGGACACATTTCGACTCCGTAAGGCTTGAAGCCGAATCCCAAGACGTTAGAAGCGTTGCAGCAGATGCCGATTCCCGGTACGTTGCCGAACACGTCCCCGAAGACCCAGATTCGATCTTTCATCGGCATGGGCAACTATTGCCGCCGATATGTGAAGAATTATTCGAAGATTGTGGAGCCGCTGAGGCGATTGTGTCTTGAAGGTGTTAAGTTTGAGTGGACGCCTGAGTGCCAAAAGGCGTGGAACACAATCATCGAAGCTTTGGTGGACTCTCGCGGAGTTTATCATCCTGACTACGATCTTCCTTTTCAGATTCGCTCGGATGCTTCCAAGGATTGTCTGGGCGCGTATCTTTTTCAGCTCGTGGAAGTCAAGGACGAAACCGGCAAGGTGACACGAGAGGAACGAGTGCTTGAGTATTGGAGCCGAGCTGTGCCGATAGAGATGCGGAACTATGAGCCTCGCCGGCTAGAGCTACAGGCACTTGTTCTTTCTCTTGAGCACTTTCGCTCTTATATTGAAGGTCACAAGACGATCCTTGAGACGTATCATCGCAATTTGACGTTTTCACGAAAGGCGAAGTACTCGTCTGGACAGTTGGCTCGATGGGCGATGCGGCTCGCCAATTTTGATCCTGAATTGGGTTACAAACCAGGAAAGTCGCCGGGAATGAGTATCCCTGACTGCCTCTCTCGCAATCCTATCGATCATGTCATCGAGACGGATGAGTTTGGTGAACCCTCGAAGCACTCGTACCTAGTGTGCCAAGAAATTCCTCGCCCTGTTGATGATGAAGGAGTACCTTAACATGGGTGCCATGTCATTCTGTCGTTTGTTACGACTGAGTTGCCTGTGGAGGAATAAGAAGAGGGTCTCGACGATCCGATGCAATTGGTCACGTCTCATGCTACGAGACAACGTCAGAAGCTACGTCTGCAGACCCAGCCTAGTACTTTCCGTGATGCCGATGATTACCAAGAGTACATCGACAAGATACCGGATAATTTGACTTTGGGAGAGATAGCCAAAGAACAGATCACTGATGCTACTTGCGAGGACATTCGTTATCGCATGGCTCAAGGCCATTCTCTTCGTCCGTACGGAGCCAATTATCGCTATCAAGTGGTGAAAGGAGTTCTCTACCGTGCCGCACCTGACTTGCACCCGATGATAGTCGCACCCCGAACTTTACGGACGCGCATCATCCGATTGTACCATGACACACCTCTCAATGGTGGTCACATGGGTCGTCATAGTACAGTGCACTCGATACTTGAACGTTTTTGGTGGCCCCACATGTCTAATGAGGTGGGTGCTTATATTGCTGGTTGCATAGTGTGCAAGAAAGCTCGCACGCCTGAACCAAAGAGAGCCGGTCTTCTTCAGCAACCGGTGTATGATGCTGATTGCGCCGTCCTTTGTATGGATTTGTTCGGGCCTTGGCCCAGTGCTGGTCCCGAGGCATATCTGATCATATTTTTTGATCCATTTTCTCATTTCTTGATTCTCGACGTACTACACCAGAAGCTGAGTCAATCCTCTAGTCTTTTGTCGCGAATATATCACTCAAAGGCTATCTACTTCAGAGGATTCGGACCGACAACGGGAACGAGCTCGTCAACAAATCGATGGAAGAGTTTTGTCATCTCGTCGACGATGTTCGGTATAGTACCGCGATTCCGTATCATGCTCAGGCTTATCCTGCGGAAAGGGTCGACCGCTTTATCAAGGCTTTCCTCCGTGCGTGCCTACAAAACCGCAAGATCGCGGAATGGCCCGAATTCGCGGAGTACATTGCTTTCTGCTACAATCGCAAGTTTATTCCGGGAACTCGGATCTCACCTTTCATGCTTCGTCTTAACCGGTAGCCTTTATTGCCAACCGATTATACGATCATGGATCTTGATGTCCGCCGCCTGCCGAAAACTCGCTCCGATGTTGTGGCAGAGACTCGCGAGAGGCTGAAGTTCTATACCGCTACGGTAAACGATGCTCGCGAGAAGGCTCTTCGTAAACAACGTCTCGCCTACAATGCGGACCATGTCGATGTGGAGTATGAAGAAGGTTCACATGTTCTGCTCTACATCCCTTTTCTTCAGAAAAAGCTTCGACCGGAATGGCGCGGTCCATTCGTTATTTTGTAACGCTTGTCTCCGGTCACTTCCAGGATCGAGTCTATTGATTCTCCTCCTCAACGCCGTTGTGTTCATGTTAGCCAGATCACCCGTGTGATGTTTTCTCAAGGGTCGATCGAGCTGTGCCCAAGCCCAGGGAGACCTTTCGGGATGACTACAAGCACGGTAAGTTCGATGTCTTTCGGATTCCCGATAACAAACGGTCCGATTGGCGAAAGAAGATTTACGTAGCTGAAGTTTATGAGCCCTATGATTTTGTGAATGATCGAGTCGCTCTGCATTTTTATGCTGATCTCGGTCCCCATGACAAGGTTTCTTAATACAAGCCTACCTCACATCTCTCTACTCGCAAGCCTAAGCCGAAATACAGGGACGTGGACGGTCGCAGTTTCACCGACAAGTCCAAGGTCAACAACAGTACCACTCCTTGTGTCACCGACTTCGCCTCGCACGAGATCGATGTGTTGATTCCTAAGTTCACTTTGCGTAGTGGACGCGTTCCCGAGCCTGTCGTTGAACGCGTATACAAGAAGATTCGTTCCCGAGATGCTCATTCAGCCAAGGCTCGTGATTTTCGCCGGACTCGCTGAGGGCAGCTCGTATTCTCTCCAGGGGGGTCCTGTGGCGGCAACTCCTGACCGCTAAGGCTTGCCCTCCCTTCTCGAGGCTTGATACCCCCGTTCAACGGGTCGTCTTTTCCTACTTTCCTAGTGACATCACACCTCTCCCTCGTGAGAAGCGTATCTTGCAGCGTCATTGTAGCATTTTTGCTATCATGTACCATCTCTCCATCTTGTTGAGAGGCTTGGTGAGCGTGAGCAGGGTGTGTGGCGAGCATATCCGACCCCGAGTCCGTGTTTGCCTCGTTCAGTGAGGTCTAGGGCGAGTCGGTGAGTACCCCCTTTGTCACCCGGGGGTTGGGAGTGTTTTTCTGTGCCGCCATAGTTGTCGTCATCATCGTCGCCTTGAGGACAGGACGCGTACAATACTCCGACAAGTTTTACGGCTCGGAGTCGCGCGTATGGCGACGGCACAGTGGTTTCCTGCAGCAGCGCTCCCTCTGGTCCTTTTTACGCCTATGCCCGCGAAGAGCGCGAGGCTAGCAGAGGCGCTCCCTCTCGGCCGTGTCGCCGGCACCCAGTCCGTGGCCGTCCGTAGTTCTATAGCTATGCTGACCACCTGGGCGCTCGGAAGCATGCAAGGCCTCTTCTAGAGTCTAGTAGTCGGTGGTCAGACTACCACCTAGCACGAAACTTTCGTGCTGGGACGTCGCAGACTCCCCCCCGGGCACAAAACTGTAGCGCTGGGGGTTGGCGGCCCCCCCGCCCAGCAAAACGCTGTTCTCGCGCGCACCCCCCCCCCCTCGGATGCGGCTGTCGCCAAGCCTGGGGATGCCGAAATAGAACTAGATATAGAAAATTCCTTTCTGGGGATACTTTTCACACTCCCACACCCAAATCACCAATAATCGCGGTGTCGATCACCTTGCCGCTCTCTGTGTCGTTAGAGACAGGGTGTTGAGAGTGGCACTACCACTGCCATCATTCTCTACCAGAGGAACAGTGATTTTTGCTGTCCTCTAGGTTTGGGCCCAGTCCGGCACTGGTAGAGAAACGTCCCTCCGAAAAGACATCGACCTCGCTCGAGTCTCGGACAAAGGCACATGATTTCCAGGTAGAGCAATCTCCTGAAGTTCCTGAGACTTATAAGACCGTAGTCAAGTCTCCTCGCTTGCTACTGGTGAAAAAGTGAGAGAGCAACGCAAAACGCAACCGCAACAAACATGGCGACTCACGACCCCAACGTCACGAGTCTGGAACTCGCGAAGCAACTCGCAACACCACACGAATACGCTCCCTGGATCTGGCAAAGGCTCGACCAAACCCAAGCCGAAAACAACGCTATAAGAGCAAACCTCCAATCTGCCGTCGACAAGCTCGCCGCAAAATTCGAAGCCATGCATGAGCAACTCGACCAAGACGTGCAACCTGGATCTGGACAAGATTCCACCCCAGCCGTTATAACGAAAGCCCCTCTCGAGCACACTTCGGTAGAAGTTGCGACCCAAGACCCGATCATTTCCATGGTCCCCCCCCCTCCTGCTGTCCAACACGAATACCCCACCACCAAGACCGACTTCCATACCCCCCTTCACTCCACCTACTCCACCGGAGCCTCCACCTCCTTCACTGGGGCCTTACTCCCCACTTTCGGCGATTCCCTCTCCACCATTTCCCTCTCAAGTTCCCCGTCACCCGCTCCCATCTACTCGCCACGACAACAACTCTCCTCGACAAGACCATGCCACCTACGGCCACGACGGCCCCTGCACTTCCATTCCTACCCAAGCCCCTTCCGCGGCTCAAGCTCCTGCCGCCTCATCATCGGACCCTCCTGTCCGATCTTCATCATCTTTCGAAAGTCGCTGTCCCCCCGATTTTCACCTCCACCCGCGTGATTACGCTCTCCACGGCTACGACCCTTCTCCCGTCACCACCCAAGAATCACTCAACCTTCCTTCTCCAAGTTCCCATGCACCTCCGTCCGCGCTCCAACTGCAGTTGGCCGCCACACAAGTTGCACTCGACTTCCAAACCGCCGACTTGGCCGCAACCAAGGCCGCGCTCACTCTCACGGATAACGCCTTGGCTTCCGCCACCACTACACTCACCATAACCGATGCTGCTCTAGCCTCCGCCACCGCCAAGCTCGCCATCCAAGCCGGCGAACTGGTCTCCACCCACGCCGAACTCCATCTCGAGGACACCCAGCTCAACTAACTAACTTCAGACCTCTCCCGAGCATGGGAGCCAGGCCGGACCGACAGGTGCCAGTCCGGAATCACGGGCCTGTAGACGAGGAGCGCCGAAAGGTCGGTCGGCGGAGAGTGACCATCAAGCTTGTCGCCATGCGACGAGGAGACCGCGTTGTGGGCATTTGCTGCGCGAGACTGGCGATAACTGCGACATGTGGCGTTGGCATGACAGAACTTCGTGTGCATATGGCAGCATTCAGGGTGAAATCGAGCGAGCTGAAACTTGGGGGGTGTGTCCTGCAAGAGACTGACGGAAGAGCGTGGGATCTCGGAATTGCATTGATGACGGATCTTAGTGGCATCACAAATCGTCGGGAATTGGATCGTCGGGAGTCGCGTCGAAGCGGGGAGGAACGACGAGAGCCCATCAGGTCATGTCGTGTGACAGAGGTCCTTAGGAAGATGGACTTCGGTACGTGCCTTGAAGTGAGTTCCGATGTAGCCAGAGTAGCCATAGGAGACGTGACGGATACGAATCGAAACAGATCTTGTCAGCGGTGGAAAACAATGCGCCCTCGTAATTTGAACTGGGTGGAATCGTCGAATTGCCGGTGAGGCGGAGAGACCGTGGTTGCGGAACGAGCGCAGAGCCGGGCGGTGGTCGGAGGGGGCGCGTGAGCGGTAACTGAGACGACAGTATTCTGCTTATCCTTAACCAAAAGGTGTTCGGGCATCGTACTGTGCGACAAGCGAGCGTGCATATCAGTTGACTGTGAGTGTACCATGGGGATGGCGCAATGTTGGTAGTCTAAACCGAGAGGGGCGGTGAGCGTGCCGTCGCGAGTGCGTAGGAGCCTGTGCGGTGTCTGTCTTTAAATGTCGACTGCTAAGAGGGGGGTGTGTGTGGGGAGCATGAAGGATGTGGATGGGTTTGTGGGGTGTCTGGGCTGTAATCGGAATATGACGTATGACGTCATACAAGGCGATGGGAGCTGAATCTGATAGAGATAGAAAATCGGAAATAGGGTTAGTACCCTCTATTCTATGATTA
Source organism: Chrysophaeum taylorii (assembly GCA_029834535.1). Classification (NCBI taxonomy): domain Eukaryota; class Pelagophyceae; order Pelagomonadales; family Pelagomonadaceae; genus Chrysophaeum; species Chrysophaeum taylorii. The sequence goes on along the minus strand of JAQMWT010000645.1, from coordinate 5,547 downwards.
GTTCCCTTAATTTTAGCACCCTTTGATTTAAGAAAACGCTGTGTTATTCACACCGGCTGTCCTGGTTTTAGGAGACAGTTCCGAGGACAGACTACCACAGTTCTCACGCTCCGCTGAAGGGTAACACAGTTGAAATTACTGTTCTCTAGGTATTGGGCACCAGTCCCGGTATCAGCAGAGCCTCGGGATTTCCAGACGAGTCCCGCTCACTGACGTTCCTGAACCCAAGCAAAATGCCAACCAATCAAGAACTCCAAAAGGAGATGCGAGAACAAGAAGCTCGCCTAGAAGCCAAGTACCAAAGAGACATGCAACAACAAGCTCAAGTGTACGAAGCTCGGCATCAAAGGGAGATGGCAGCCCAAAAACAAGACACTCAAGACCTTCGCGCCATGCTGAACCAAATGCAAGCAACGCAAGCACCACCACCTGCCGTCGCTGCTGCAGCTCCACCCCCCCCTCCACCCAAGTCCCGATCCATGCATTCGGTCCGACGGCCACGTCCACGACCATGACCCGTCCGACTCGTACACCCAAACGGCACCCCACAGTGATTGTCAACCCAGCATCACTGCACTGCCGCGCAATACGTTGATCCCGCAAGCCTCGCAACCTCCGCAGTCGCCTCTTCTTGCTGAGAAACGACCGTATGACGCGACCGGTCTTCTTCCTCCCGATGAAGCCGACGGTCCAGCTCTCGATGAACCAGCCCCTGGTGAAACCAACGTGCCGGACATCGCCAGCCACCCTAGCCCCGCTCATCCGGTCTCCACACCCGTGTGGCCAGACACCAGGATCACCTCTGCTGTCGCCACCACGTGCGAGTCGCCCCTCTCCCAAGAGGCTCAACTCGAGGGGGTGAAGCCTGCATCATCGTCACACACAAGTAATTCACAATACTCACAGCGCTACGTGTACCTCCGACTCCTCCAATGATCGCGCAGACGTTGCCAACGCCAAAGCCGCGCCGCAGCCCCACGCGCTTCCGCCTACTCCAAGCATGTCCGAGTTCTTGCCGCTCGAAGGCACAACAGCTGACCTGTGTAACACCCGTGAGAAACAGCTCTCCAAGCTAGACCTCACCGCCAACGAGATCAGGATGTCAACGCAACCTTCGACACCTGTAGTCCCTGCATACACGCAGGCGCAGCAAACCAACTTCATACGTGGACAACTGGAACCCACAGACTTTCACCAGCATGATCACTTGACCTATGAGGACACTTGTCAGCGTACAAATGCAGTACCTGGCTCTACAGACGCTGAAGCCGCGATGAACGCCTTACTCACCCTGCACACAGATATGGTATCGCGTGACATTCTCACCACCAAGTTCACCTACAACGCGTTTACAAGCGATTACAGAGTCGAATTGAAACACACTGCCTCGTCCCTGTACACGACATGCATACAGCTCACCTTAATAATCAGGTGCAATGCAAACCGCACACCAGGGGGTGTGAGATACACATGCTCTCTGCCTTGAACAATACGATGATCTCGCGAAGCACGTGCATCGCGTCAAACTTCAGCTGCGGTTCTTACGCCTGTGAACATTTTAAGTCCGACGCTGAAGCATACAAGTTACATTCCCGCGCTAGGCAAAACCCAATACTTCATGCAGGGCTTCTATACGTGGGAATCCGTCCTGCGCGGATCTAATGATCTCGCTGACGCTCTTCTCAGCCACTGCATCAAAGAATACGATAAAGATCCCGACAACCACACTACCGCCGGAAACACGCACGATTTCCAAGGCCGTTACGTCTAATACAAGGGCACCTACCGCAAATTCGGCAAACACTTCTTGGAGAACGTCTACGAGCCAAAGCTCCAAGAACTTGAAGATCTAGACAAGGACCCGACAGATATGACAAAAGGCAAGTTGTATCCGATCACCCAACCTCATCTCCAAGGAAAAGAAGCCGACTTCACCGTGTACCTCCGCGAGACCGTGCACCCCCTATTTCGCCGTTTCCTACATGCCGGTAGCGACTCCGTCAAACACCCAGCATACGACGAAATCGATGCACTCGGATCCTCCCATCCGATAGGAGTCGAATTCGTGCTTCAAGTTCGCCTAGCACTTGACAAGCACACGGGCCAGAACCACGTCCACCATGCGCATTATGTCTATAATGCCTTCCTGGACACGCCGTTCAACCCGGAGATCCACGAGCCCGCGCACTACATTTATTATATGCGTCACGTTCAGCAGCAACTCCGCCAAATTACAAACGATGGTTCACTCCAACTTCCCGACGACAAGATTCTCGAGGAAATCCACCAACTGCTTCGCTCTAAGTACCATCCAAGTTCACTTGACTCCCGCGCCCCAACACACATCAGGGGCTTGGCGCGTCTTGCTACCTGTTTGCGCACTCCAAACGACTCGCTGTTACTCGACGAAGACAAGGAAGCCATAAACCACCTTCCCAAGCTCATCGCTCGCATCACAGTCTCATCTCCACGTTTGAGCGCAGCTTTTGGGCTCACCTCGAGCCTCGCCCAACTCTCAACTTCAAGCCTTTGCGCTTCGTCACTGACTTTGGTCGTCTGCCGACTAAAGACAAAGACCATCCACGTTTTCGCTCCCGCCGTCATGGTCTCCACCTCGCCGAAGACGATGATGACACCTCTCCCTCTGAAGATGAAATCCCTCCGGACCCCACTGAAGCCACCGACCCTGTTGCTGTTTTTCTCACTGAGGCCGACCTCGATCAAGATGACGACAACGATCTCATCCAACATCTACGCGCCGATAGAAAGAAACAGGCTACACGACATCCCAATAAGCCCCCCCCAAAAAAGCCTCACAATCCTCGCTCTCCGTCGTACTATGACATCAATGACAGTCCAAAGCCCAAAGCCACCCCTGTCACCCCAACGAAGAACAAGCACAATCCCCGTGCTGCTCCTGTCACCCCCGACAAACGCGAGCACCCGCATCTTCGCAAGGTCAACTTCCCCACACAACCGCATCCACCCAAACCATCTACTCCTGACCAGCGATTCAAGGTCCCCCTTCGTGAAGTCCGTCGCAAGCTCCAAACTATACGCAATCTAAGCCAAGCCGGTCGCCAACACACGTCCAGCTCCGAGCGCATGAGCAAGCTAATCAACCTCATCACCACCATCTCCGACGAGATACCATCTCCGAAGCCGATAACGATGCCGTTATTCTTCAGGTGCTATCGTCCGATCCTCCGGAAGATCAACCTGATGAGGGCGAAACTGACGACAAAGATGACCAAGCCCATATCGGTTTCTATGATGACCACGGACACCCCAGCTCTACGACGACACCATCCCCGAAGTCCACGATGAGATGATTCCGCCGAAGATCACGCACAACGTCACATGACTACATGCGTGCTCCACCAGAGTCAGCTTCGCTGATGGTTGCCGACGACGCCTGTGCCGCCAACCACATCTTACTCAATCAGGCACCAAGCCTCACGATGACAAATTTCCCGACATCATCAACCATCTCACCCAGAGTCGTAGATTTTCTTTGTGCCACTTACACTCCAGGAAAGACATCGAAGAAAGACTACCTGCACGGATGCAATGGACCCGGCACTGGAACTTCATTAATTGACGGCAGCGCATCCTTTTGCTTTACACGCACAATTCAACACTTGTTCCCGAGTCCATACGCCGGATTCCCGAACACACCACACGTATGGGAAGAGGCACCTTGACCAGCCATTTCATCGGTGTCAAACATTTGTACTTGCAGGCCGCGCAGCTCTCCTCAAGGACGTCGATCCACCGGTTACGCTTATTATCTCGTATTTCTGGTCGTCCTGCAATTCCGCACTACAGGTTATCGCGACATCTCAGCTCTCAAAGCTCTGAATGTACAAGCAACGACCCTCCATTGCCATGAACCATACCCTGTATGAGCTTAATGAACGCGTCGACGGCTGATCCAACGATTACAAACACTTATAGGAAAACCGCTATGTTCTCGCCAATCGCCAAACCAATGGCCTTTTCCCTGCAGTCTCATCCAAACACTCCGCGCTGTGGTTAGTTTCACACTGGAACACGAATGTCACTCGAGGATGAACTCGCAAACACAGCATGCAGCAGACACGCTCGCAATCTCACATGTTGGATTTTGCAAAGCTCCAGCATCACTCAGTCTTTTTATCTGAACTCATTCGCCTCCCGCGTCCGGTCGTCCACTACGCGTTTACTACCACAGCGGATCTATCTGTGCAAGCACACCCCCCTCCGCCAAAAACAGCTATTCTCGCAGGTGGACTTCACAGAAGGTTTTACTCTTTCGCGACGCTGACGCAACCGTATTACTGTCGTGGTCACCTGCGAAATTCACCCTATTATGCGCGCTCGCGCGCAAACCTTCCCGCATGCTCAGCATTATGCGGACCTCAGGAACTCAATGCCGCTTTACAAACCGGCAAAATCGACTACCCATTTTGACTCTAGCGGTTTCACACTGCCATGTCAAACATTTGAGTGTAATGAAGAATATGACGGCTACGCCACTCCGGTGACAGCCGACCTTTTTGTCACAGAACAAATCCGCTTTGTTCGCTGCACGCTCCCGACCTACGCCATTGTCGAGAACGTCCCTCCAAACCCCCGAACTCATCACGAGTACACCCAACTCGCCAAATGCTATCAGCGCTTAGGCTACTTCCGACACTCCGGTGTCTACAATGCCTCCGCTTTTGGTGACGTCATCAGCAAGACCCGCTATCTCTGTCTATGCCCGGCACCCGCTCACCGAGTACAACCTCGAGAAAAACGCTTCTCCTTGGTTAACATCTCCTCCGAGCATGGTCCCCCTTCTGGACCCCAGCAACACTATCCCCGACGATCTCTGGATCGCCAACCCCGCCCTTCGTGGCACCGTGCCCCGCTCCACCTTGACCTACTACCAACACAAGGCCACCTTTTCTACGCGCCCGCCAACGCTCTAAACTCGATTTCGAGAATGCCCGCATCTGCCAAATGCTCGCACGCCACCAAGCCCTTCACGGATCTCGGTCTAGATGCCGACGGCACCCCTACGCCACCATGGCGTCCATTTCCCACCTTCTGGTTTTCACATTACGCACAACCATTTGTCGCAACACCCCACTCGCCGCTTGGAACACCACCGCTGTTTTCATGCCTGAGTCTCAATGTGCTTACCATTTGGATGGGCCATCACCGGCACCGCCGCTACTGCCGTCGCATGTGGCTACTTCCCGCGCGCCTCCCTCACCCTACATTCCAGGCCCTCAGATATTGGACTGTCCCCATCAACCCGCCAGTCTTCCCCAACGCACGCCTTTTCCCTGGATGTTCCCAAGGGCACCGCCTTTCTGGTCGTGGCTCACTACACCACTCCTTGGCCGCCGCTCACAGCTGCTCGCGCCCGTCCACTCGGGTCCACTATATGAATCGTTCGCATCCTGGCTTCGCCGCGATCGACTCACGAGGGCGAATTACTCTCGATGACCCCAAGGGACTCATTATGTCCAAAGCACGTCGCACTTACGCGGACTATGTCGGCCACATCGGAGACAC
>JAQMWT010000644.1:0-20765 GCA_029834535.1 Chrysophaeum taylorii | reverse complement strand
TGGTATACTTCAGTTCAGTTACGTGTACTATTCGGACTCTGCAGCCTATAATAGCAAGTATCCGCACATGCTAAGTTCGTCGTATGCAGTGGCGTAGCCAGACGACTTTGTTATTGTGTCCAATGACGACCCTCTTCGTACAAGTTACAGGATGCCCTCCACAAACGGTATGCTGTAGAGCAGTTTGAACCTGTCCGTACCTCCTAGGCATGCGTGTGTGTCGCACATCTGACGGCCCATTTCTCTGGATGTGCAAGCCAAGCTGGATGAACTCTTCGCTGATCACCCAGTCTTGCAGCAACGACCCCGCTTAAATATCCTATGTCATCGTCCTTCAAGTATAAAGATGGCACTCCCAGCACTGAAACAGAGTTGTACATCAATCTCGCACTTTGCCACCTCAGCCAGCAAGCTGGTGTTCATGCAAGTTGCCTGCAGACCCGACTTCTCGCAAGCCTTGGGCAGATGTTCGCGTGGTATGCATGCACCACGTTCACGTCAAATGCTAGAGCATTCGCTACCTCAAGCCGGAAAACCGCTCACTTCGCCTCTGGTTTCACCCTAAAGGTAATGCCATTGAAGCTCACCTTCGCACTTCTCCGCTAATCGAATTGATCTATCCACTGTGGTTGACTACCAACCACAGGATGTATCTACTGGACAGTTTGACCCCTTAGTTGCCATGGTTCTTAGTTGCCATGGTTGACGCTGACAATGCCCCTTCCTTAGCACAGGAAGATAGGAAATCTACCACCGGGTTTGTCTTCTATCTTTTCACTGCCTTATTGGTTGGAAAAGCAAACTTCAACGATTGTCTCCTGCTCAACTCACGAAGCTGAGTTGATTGCCCTCAGTATTTTGTGCTGATGAAGCTGTTTGGCTACGCAAGCTGCTGTTGGAACTCTCCTGTCGTCAACCCCACCTTCTACGTCAACAATGCTAATGGTGAGAACACCGCTGATGTGACTTCGATGACAATGACAACCCAATTGCTGAAGATATGCGCTTCATCTGAAGCCTACCTCTCTTGTCTGACAATGCTGCCGCTGTTCACATCTAATAACCCAGATGGGTCCTCGATCCAAGGCACTGTCGACCAGATGGTTTAAAATCCGTGAGTATATCTCACTACAGAAAATACGAGTCCATCATGTTCCCGGCAAGCTGAACGTGGCGGATGGTTTTACAAAGCCACTTGCTGCTGAGTTCTCCACCGTTCGCTCTCTACTCGGTATGCATCATGCCTCTGACGACAATCCTTTACAGGATTCAAGATGCCTAACCCTAGTGACCACAACGTCGTTAAACTAGCAAACTAGCCGGCCCTACCTTCTTTTGCACATTTTTTGTACGTGTGTCGTGTGAGTGTCACTCATGTCTTTCTTGGCACTCCCGTGGCCGTGGCCGTGGCATCTCCGGTCGTTCGAAGGACATTTGCCTCGCTCTCCACGGCCGAGCCTTCCAAGTTGGTTCAAGCGACAACCATAACCACTGTCACTCCGACTACCTCCCAGGCTGCTGCTGTCTCACCGACACCAGCTGAACCTGTTTACTACAATCTGACACTCCAGGATGGCCTAACATGGATTTGCTGATTGAACGAGTTCTCTCTTTCTTGAGAGCTTCCGTGTCCCTGACGCCCCGTTATCTCTTCTGTTATGCGAGCGGAAATCTCACGGCACTCAACTCGATATGAATCGACTAACTGTTTGTGGAACTTACGATTCATATCCATGCGCCTACCCATTACTACATTTTGGAAGCTGCTCCTGCTATTGCTTCTATTGGCTACAGAGGCCCCAAACGTGAACGTTTCATCTGTCATCCTATGTACGCGATGCCTCAACAACTTAGGACAGCTACATTTCTTGCTTCTACCACATAATTCGAAGTCACAAGCACCTAGTGAACTCCCCACTGAAGTACTGAGTCACATCAACACAGATGACCACAAGAAGAATGGTCTCATTCCCATCTCAACTATCACCACTAACATTTTTGTGCTTGTCACAACACCGATCAGGCGCCCATACAACCTAACGTTATGTGCACATGTGCTATCCTTCCAAACCTCTGTACGGGTGCTCAGCTGGTACATATACGCGCAACCATCATACGCACGTGTCATTTGCCAAAAGCTACAGTTCATCTTGACCAGAAATCTAACGCGACACTCGTCACTTGCTCATTTAGTCTTATCGGTAACCGATGCAGCCACAGACTCCACTACTCAATTACCATTGGCACTGGACCTTCGGCTTATTACTCAGATGCACCTGGAGCATCTTAACTTTCTTGTAACGCTCGAGCGAACACAAGCTCGTAAAACTCAGGCTATGTTCAAGCCCACCAAATACCACCATGTGATTCATACTGTTCTCCAATCGTGGGTACAACACCTTGACGACTACGTATCATCCTCAGACGATACAAAGCCGCCATCACTCTTGGATGTAATGTTCGGTTCCACCTATACTTCGGCCGAACGTCAAGACTTTCTGCACTTCCTAAACACGAAATACCCTCTACTTGCACAGCATGTGTTGACGGAAATGTCATTTAACTACTCACTTCCCTCATCAGAATCTACTCTGGAAATGTCTTCGCCATCGACACACCCTGCTCCTTCTGCCTCGCCTGATGATGTCGATGCTTTGCGTCAACAAGTCGAACAACTCCAGGAAACTCTTCGCCTATATATTCGCAAGGTCAGCACCTTTAGCGCTGAGAATCTATCTCTGCACACAGATCTACAGGCAACCATTGCTTCAATTACCTCCCTGGAAAACCGGCTCTTTCCTCCTACAGCCAATGCACACGTGTCGTTTGTAACACTGTTCAAGATCACAGAGCTACTGTCTCGCTTAACGCTGACAGCTCATGATCAATATGCCGCCAACCATTCCTCCACGGACGATCACCTCCATCGTATACGTGATAATTTGCTCTCGTGTATTCAAAGCATTCCCTTCGCATGTGAATTGGAAGACCCTTATATCCTCTCGGATCCGTTCGCTGAGTCCAACTTTTTGGAAAACCAACTGGACACCGTACAACTTGACTCACTAGTGCCATCCCTACTGAATGCTTTACTTGCACTCACGTTTCGTATGGTACCACACCATTCTACTATTGGCGTTCACCGCCTGACAGCAGAAGCTGGCGAAGACGATACCGATACCCTCGAACCAGTAACGTCCACTACCTCAGATAGCTTTAACACACTGTCTGTCGTAGCTGTGTTTCGTAATGCTCTGTTCAAAAGCGTCAAGTCGACTCTCAGTTCCACCAAGTCCAAGCCCTAAGACACCCTGTTACACTCTTGATGCCTCTTATGTGACCTCTGCGACCATCAAGACTGTATTCTCCTCCCTTTCCTTTTTTCTTTCTTCTTCATCATCATCTTTCTCAAGAGATGCTCTACAGTCGCACCTTGCGCTTAAGACATCTCGAGGGGGTGCAGAGAAATCTGCTGCCTCTTACCCTTATCCGTCCGTTGAGAACGTGGTCTTTTCCTTACCCTTCTTCTTCCTTTCTACACAATCTAATAGTCCTCTGATTTGTGCCTACGCTCATCATCATGGTCTAGCGCGTCCCGAGGTATGTAGCACTATACACTTAACCTTTCTCGTGTAGTTCTAGATGCCGCCTGTCGTGTTCTGAGGATATAGGGAACATAACCTTTCATTCCCCGAATTAACCTTCCAGACGTTCACGATGAGACGGGATGGTTTCCCAGGTGACTTACCACTGCTTGCTAAATGCTCTGCAATAATAGCAAGGATGAATTGGACCACACATCTGATGTTGTGGATACCGCTTCTTTGCGCAATATCACGACACGCCCGACCTCATAAATTAATCTGTCATGTTAACTTCCCATGTCTTGTTGTTGTTTGTTCCAATGTTCGCTGTTCTCACGTATATTGCACAAGTTCCGTCTCAAGAACGTCTGAAATGCATAAACCATCCTTTCACACGTTGAGGGGTCCAGAGAGCTACACTATTATGTGTACGACACTGGAACATTTCACGCCGTTCACACCTATCTCTGCAAGAGGGTTTTCTCTCCGTAATACGGCTTTCCCTCTTTCCTTCCTTACCCTTCCGCCCTTATATCTTAACTACTAATCGACAGATGTTTGTTTGTTTGTTTGTTTGTTTGTTTGTTTGTCTGTCTTTAAATGTCGACTGCTAAGAGGGGGGGGTGTGTGTGGGGAGCATGAAGGGTGGGGGGTTTGTTTGTCTGTCCCTCGATTTAGGGTAAGGATCAGGTAGGCGCGAGAGTAAGGATCAGGTAGGCGCGAGAGCCAGACAGTGATCCTCAAAGCCGTCTACGGCTACCTCGCAGACTATTTCCACGACCCGCGGCGGCTCTTTCAGCGCGCCATTCTCACGCCCCGTCGAAACGATGTTGTCGATGCTGACAACGCGCGCATGACCGCGGCCTTTTTTTCCCGGAGACGAGGCGTCGGAGTTCTTTTCGGCCGACTAGGTTGGGTCGGAAGACGACGCCTCGCTCTCAAGAGTCGAGTTTTGAACTCCCTGACAACCAACGGTATGCTGACTTTGATCGCGAGCTCAAAGTCTTCGCAACCTCGACCCGTCGCACGGGCACTGCAACGGTACCAGATACATGATCGATCGTGTCGTTGTCACCGAGGCTCCTCCAACCTGTATCCCGTAAGGCCCGCCGACGCCAAACGATCACCAAGAGCCAGGGCCAGACGCCCCGCGAGGTCCGCGTCCTCTTGGCGATGCCCGTCTTCTGCCACGTCCAGCTCTATGTGGCTCTCTGTCGATCGGCAACCCCGAGGATATCCTCTTCTGAGTCGACGACTCCTCCCTACCCCACACGTGCTGCGCAATACCGATAAGCCCCCCCCCGGCGTCTACACGCGCACTGTAGGTGAACTTACTGGGACCAGGTGAACTTACTGGGGTTTGAGATTGGGACTAGGTGAACTTAGTGACCAGGTGAACTTACTGGGACCAAGTGAACTTACTGGGGTTTTTAGAGTGAACGCAAAGGCTAGCGGCGTGTACGGATCAAAGCAGCTTAGATTGGCGGAGGTGAGAGCGACGAGCTCGAAGGAGAGTGGGGTGAGTGGATGTGAGCACGAGTGGGCTTACGACGAACTTACTGGGGTTAGAGATTGGGACTAGGTGAACTTACTGGGACCAGGTGAACTTACTGGGGTTAGAGATTGGGACCAGGTGAACTTACTGGCGAACTTACTGGCCTGCACTTGAAATATTGTTATCTCAGATTATGAAGAATTAGATCTGCAGTTCACTTCCAACAAGGAGTAGACCTCCAGGTGCGTACCGTCAGGTATGGAGTTGTCTGTTTAATTAATGGAGGCTTCATTCCTCATTGTCAGTGTGAACGCTTCTATGGGACCTAATGTCCTTAAGAAGTTAGGGCCTAAATCCCTACCTTGTGTAGTAACATGTGGCAAGCGGAATGGTCTGTACACGCCTAAGACTGCACGCAGTCTCTACCATGTACCCGGAGAGGGTCAAATCTCTCCAGTAACACGACGTGATGGATGTGCTGCAAGTCATAGTCCATGACTTCTTGGAGAATATCTTGATTCGGATCACTTTGACTTAGAAAGAGGTGTCCGAGTTCGCCAGAATCATGCATGAAGGCATGCCTGTGACGAGAAGCTAGATGGCAGTGTTGATGCGCGGAGATGTCCCACAAAAGAGAGGAACCCATACAACAAAATTCTTGATTCCATTGACGCGCATAGTACTCTGCCGGTGACATTTCGTCATGGCACACGTAGTTCTCGAGAACAGAATTGTCGTTATCAAGGTGGTCAACCAACACAGATGAGTGGTATGGCTTCCTGGGGAAGTCAACATACAAGAGTTCTGCGTCGGTTTCTCTCTGCAAATCCAGTGCGGTGCCGCCCATGATACCATAGTCTTGTGTGGTACTTGCTAGGAGACATCCTTTCGGGACATCATTAGGCGGCTTAGCATCTCTTCGAATGTTGAGAGCTGAGGCGATGCTGGCGGCGTGGCCCTGGTGCAGAGCGCTGACATTGATGAGGAACATCAATGTGCTGGACATGTTGGCTGTGGCGTGAGCCGTGGATTGCTCCTGCTGGTATTTCCAGTTGCGACCATACTCGGAGGCGAGAATGCGTCTGGTGAAGAGTTTTCCATCGTCAACACGTTTCACGATATAGAGTTGATCTTTAGGGACGCGGAATCCGCGTTCTTCCTTGAGATCTGCCTTGAGTTTGTCGCTCTGGTTGCGATGCACGAGAACTGGAGTAAAACCTGAATCGTCGAGAACAACCTCTAGGCGATCTTTTCGTTTGGGCATCGGAATGCTACCATCCGGCGGAGGTGACCGGTTGAGGAACGAAAAATCCTGTTCAGATGTCGCGTCGCTGACGGGACTTGAATCAGCAGCGGGAGTTGGATCCGGTTCTTTGTGTTCGTCGTCATCGCTAGGTTTATCATCGTGCTCGTCTTCGTGAGTCTCACCCTCATTTTTTGATTCCTGTCTAACTTCCGGCATTTGCTGTTCGCTTATAGCTGGTAGCGTGTGCTCTTGTCGTGCCTTTGTTGGGATCTGTGCGAGTGCTTTGATCCGTTCGATCTCCTTGTTACGGTTGACTGGCATGTCTGCGTCGACATGGAAGTCGTTTGAGGTGACGATTTTCCCATATCGCTCTTGATGTACAAGCAAGATAGAGCTGTGAACATCTCGGATAAATAGGTCCGTCCCGGGGAGGTTCGGGAGATAGTTGTTACTATGAATGCAAGAGGCGGGGACGCTGGAGGGTTCCAGCTTGTGACTTTGAGCGTAGACCAAAGTGACAGGTTCGCCAAAGGGGAGAAGCTTCAAGAGCGGTGGCATGGGTGACATGATACGCCGGGGAGCGGTGCATGGCATGTTTGTGCGCGAGGGCAGTCTATGAGAGCGCTGGTTGTCGGCTTGGATCTTATTCAGGAGAGCAAATGGGTGATAATATTCAGCGGCAATAGACTTTCCTTCGATGCGTACACTGCGAAGGTCGAGGAGGCGAACTACGGTGCCTCGGGTGTTTTCCTTGATAATGTTTTCAGCAAAGTTCCGCTTGTGGAGGTGGCGACCAAGGATTTGGAGTTGGAGACCAAGCTGCACCTTGAGGGGGTGGAAAGCTTCGGAGCGAAAAGTTGAGATGGCATCAGAGGATATGATCTTCACATTGACATCGAATTCGACTTTAATCACATTGACCACATAGAGGATGCCGGCCAGAACACCCTGTGCGTCTAATTTCCGCAGGAAATAGACCCATTTGTGTGCTGAGATAATACACACAAAGTGCATGATATAGCGAAATCCGCCGTAGCACTTGCGGATGCTCGGGTATGATACATCCATGTGGAGGTGTTGGCCGGGAGCGTAGGCCAGTTCGTCCTGTGGCCATGAATTGTTTTTGTGACTGAAGCTTACATGCGATTGGCAGCGCTTGCATTCACTGCAGTCTTGCAGATACCGATCATCACCTGGGCGGAGATTCGTTACATTAGCTTCGATCGTGCGGCGAAGAATCTCGGGTTGTTTGTGGTGTATGCGGTGCCAGCGAGTGACCAAAAGCACTCTTTTGGCGTGCTGAATGGTGCCGAGCTGGTGCAAGGGAGGCAGAGCAGCAGTCGAAGCGCTGGGGGGGCTGGGTCGCTTGTCGACTCGGATTTTAGCAACGGTTGCCTCTGCAAGAAGCGTCTCGAGGCTTGTCGATTCGCTTGGTTTGCGGATCGCATCATGGTGAGCATCTGCAACGGCATTGAAGAGGGAGGTGAGGTTCAGGTCTTCCTCAGCTAAGAGACGGCTGGAGATGGCCGAGAAGAATTCTGCAACCTGGTTGATGTCTCCGGGGCTGGGGATGCCGTGGCGTATCGTGGCCCATTCGACGTGAAGGTTCACGTGGTGGTGCGATTCGTGGAATGCGATGACAGCGTTGTACTTTGCCTGCAACATGTGGTGCGGGACGGCGTTGGCCAGTGCCTTGAACGCGAAGTACGGCGGGTGCTGTTTGAACAGGCGGAGCAGTTCCGGGTCCGAGTGGTGTCCAAATTTTGCGATTTCGTTGAGGGTCGCGTAACGAATGTGGTCTGGAGAGATCAGCAGCAAGGCATTGGAGTAGCTCGTGTTGGTGGGGTACGAGCCAGTGACCGAGCAGCACTTGGTGCTCTTCTGAAGCTTGTCTCCGATGTGGCCGACATAGTCCGCGTAAGTGGGACGTGCTTTGGACATTAGGAGTCCCTTGGGGTCATCGAGAGCAATTCGCCCTTGTGAGTCGATCGCTGCAAAGCCAGGATGCGAACGATTCATATAGTGGACCCAAGTGGACGGGCGCGAACAGCTGTGAGCGGCGGCCAAGGAGGTGGTGTAAGCGACTACCAGAAAGGCGGTGCCCTTGGGAACATCCAGGGAAAGGAGTGCGTTGGGGATAAGACTGCGGGTTGATGGGAACAGTCCAAAATCTTAGGGGGCCTGGAATGTAGGGTGAGGGAGGCGCGCGAGAAGTATCCACATGCGACGGCAGTAGCGGCGGTGCCGGTGATGGTTCCATCCAAATGGTAAGCACATTGAGACTCTGAGGCATGAAAACAGCGGATGGTGTTCCAAGCGGCGAGAGTGGGGTGTTGCGACAAATGGTTGTGCAGGAGCGTGAAAACCAGGAGGTGGGATATGGACGCCATCGCGGCGTAGGGGGTGCCGTCGGCATCTAGACCGAGATCCGTGAAGGGCTTGTTGAGACGTGCGAGCATTTGGCAGATGCGGGCATTTTCGGAAATCGAGAGTTTCGAGGCGTTGGCGGGCTTGTAGTAGTAGGTAGCCTTGTGCTGGTAGTAGTCCAATGTGGAGCGGGGCACTGTACCACGAAGGGCGGGTTTGGCGATCCAGACATCGTCAGGGATGTTGTAACTGGGGTCCAGGAGAGGAACCATGCTCGGAGGCGAGGTTAACCAAGTTGAGGCGGTTTTCTCGAGGTTGTAGCCGGTGAGCGGGTGCCGGGCATACACAGCGAGATAGCGTTTCTTGCTGATGACTTCACAAAAAGCAGAGGCATTGTAGACGCCGGAGTGGCGGAAGTAGCCTAAGCGCTGATAACCCTTGGCGAGTTGAGCATACTCGTGGTGAGTTCGGGGGTTGGGAGGTACGTTCTCGACAATGGCATCGGTCGGGAGCGTGAAACGAACGAAGCGGATTTGTTCTTTGACGAAGATGTCGGCGGTGACCGGAGTGGCATAGCCGTCGTAGTCTTTCATTACACTCAGATGTTGGCAGGGCAATGTGAAAACTGCCAGGTCGAATGTAGGGGGTCGTATTTTGTGGGTTTGGAGTGCGGCATTGAGTTTTCTGAGGTCCGCATAGTGCAGGGCGTGCGGGAAGAGTTGTTGCGCACGGGTGCGCAGGATATCGTTGATTTCGCAGGTGACCACGACAGTAAGGCGTTTGTCGAATCGTTTGCGAAAAGTGTCGAAACCTTCCTGGTGGAGTCCACCTGCAATAATGGCTGTTTTGAGCAGAGGGGTTTGTGACTGCGCAGAGAGGTCTGCTGAGCCATTGTGGGGGTCTGAGGTTGAGGACTTGAGAAGCTCGTAGAGGTAGGGCTCGTGGGGCAGGGGCGGGTCGGTTGCTTGTACATGCAGAGCTTTGAGCTGAGATGTTGCGATAACTTGAAGACCTTGCCTGAATTGCGGGACTACCATAAATACGAGATATAAAGCGTAACCGGTTTTGTCTTGTGTATCCTTTGAAGAGAGACCTGCAGCCTGCAGATACAACGGTTTAACACCGATGAGTGGCTGGTGAGAGTGCCTCGTCCCATATGAGTGGTGTGTTCGGGAATTCGGCGTATGGTTTCAGGGACAAAATTTTGAATTGTGCGCGTAAACCAAAAAGATGCGCCACCGTCAATCAAGAAGGTTTCGGTGCCGGGTCCATTGCATCCGTGCAGCGAGCTAGTCTTCTTTGAGTTCTTTTCTGGGGTGTAAGCTGCACAAAGGAAATCCGCGACTCTTGGGGAAATAGTTGATGGGGTCGGGAAATTCGTCATCTTGAGGTTTGGTGCCTGATGAAGTAAGATGTGGTTGGCGGCACAGGCGTCGTCGGCAACCATCAGCGAAAAAGCCGCCTCTGGTGGAGAGCACGCACGTAGTCACTGTGGCGTTTGGCGTAGCCTTCGCCGGAGTCATCTTCATCATTGGTTTCGGGAATGGTGTCGTCGTAGAGGTTTATCTGACCGTTGTCGTCGTAGAAGCCGAGGTGTCCGTTGTCGTCTTGTTCATCGGTTTCGGCTTCGCCCTCATCAGGTTGATCGTCTTGGGGATCGGACGTTACGTTAACATCTTTGAGGTAGAAAATTCATTTTCGTCATGACCCCCACCCCCCCCCTCTCTCACTATCGCTAACCTACTACGTACACGCTCAAGAAGCCCGTCACCTGATACTGTCAAGTGCTGTCCCTGCGTCGAAGGAGACAGGACGCACAGAGGACAAGCACTTCTACCACTGCAACAAGGACTCCGCCCAGGTGACATCAAATTTTCTGTCTCTAGGTTTGGGCCCTTGTCACAGTCGCGGAGTCCTTTAATCTCGCGTTACTCGGAGACAATCGCTCGCTCGACGTCCCGACCTCGACAGGCTATCGAAGTTCACTTCGACGCCACCCCCCCAACTCAAGTCACGCCAAGATCCCAACCACGACATCATCCTCGCCCAAGATGTCTCGCGGCAACCAAGATATGCGACGAGAATTCGAACAACTGAAACAAGATCACGCTCGAGATATCGATGACCTGAAGCAAGAGCACGCTCGAACTATCGATCAACTCAAGCAAGATCAAGCCGCACGCGACAACGCACGCGACCAGCAATTCCAGCAGATGCAGAACCAGCTCGCCGCTCTTACCGGCGGAACCCCTCCTGCACCCGCCCCAGCGAGTACACCCTCACCCACCACCCCGGACCCCACCCCCAGCACGTTCACACGTCAAGACCCACAGCCCCCAACCACGTCCCGCGACTCGCAGCACAAGATGTCGCGCACGCAAGACCACGACCAAGACCCTCACCAAGCAATCGCACCACTAGCAGACGATTTCGCCGCCGACCATGCCGCCGACCATGCCGCCGACCATGCCGCCAACGACGAAGATCCCGACGACGACGACGAAGAAGATATCGACGACGATCAACTCGACGCACTCGCCGCGGACTCCGCCGCCCACCGTGCCCGAGTAGCCGCCCACCTCGATCTGTCTCGGCAGCTGTACAAGCAGCTACATACCCCACTGCAGTTCGACGCTGTCGCAGCCGCCAGCCGCGCAATGCTTCACCAGCTCTACCAGCATAGGGCCAAACGGATCGACGCCATTTACAGCAGAACCTCCCCTCCGACCGTCCCGCTCGCTCCTCCAACTATAGCCGCCGCAGCTCCTCCCGATGTTGCCACCGCTCCCGCTTCACCACCACCAGCCCCGACCACTCCGGTCACAACACCACAAGCTACGACCACCCCGGTCACCATACCGTCCGTCCCGATCGTCCCACCGAACATCCCGGTCGTCACCCCATCCACAACCCCACCTTCGTCTGCCTCTCCAGGCACCGCCCCATCACCTTGTTCGCTTTCATCGAACACAGCACCACCACTCCACACTCAAGTCCCCATCTCCGACACCACTGCCATTATTACCCCGGTACATGGCACACTCCTCTCCGAAGACCAACGCCTCCACCCGCGCAACTACGCCACCTATGGTTGTGACGGCCCTGGCAACTTCTCCGACAACACCACCCTTCCTCCCTCCTCCATGAACCCCGAAGTTCTCTACGACGCCTTGATCGCAACTCAAACCGCACTCGCCAGCGCCAACGCCCGCCTTGACGCCGAAGCCCGCGCTCACAACGAAATCAAATCCGATCTCGCCCAAGCAAAAGCTCATCTTTCCGCCCAATAAGCCTCCTTCGCGATTCTCCACGACACCCAACGAGCCCAGGATGCTGTTCTTCGGGAAATCCTCAACACCCTTCCACCGCCTATCCACCCGGATGCTCCTCGTATCACCCCGCACACGTACTCCATCTACGGTTACGACCCTGGTACACCCCCATGCACCGCATATTCGGTCTCCAGAGCGGTGCGAAGAGACGCAATTTTGGCAGTGTTGGTACCAGTGATCAATAGGTCATCGACAAGTGCAGGCTAGTAAGTTCACCTACTCCAAATCTCTAACCCCAGTAAGTTCACCTAATCCCGTTATGTTCACCTAGTCCCAATCTCCAACCCCAGTAAAATTCGGCGTAAATCCACTCGTGCTCACATCCACTCACCCCACTCTCCTTTGAACTCGTCGCTCTCACTCCCGCCAATTTAAGCTGCTTTGATCCGCACACGCCGCTAACCTTTGAGTTTACTCCAAAAACCCCAGTAAGCTCACTTGGTCTCAGTAAGTTCACCTGGTCACTTAGTTCACATTGCCCCAATCTCTAACCCTAGTAAGTTCACCTGGTTCCAGTAAGTTCACCTGGCCCAGTAAGCTCTCCTACAGTGCGCGTGTAGACGCCGGGAGGGGGCTTATCGGTATTGCGCAGCACGTGTGGGGTAGGATCGTCGACTCAGAAGAGCACATCCTCGGGGTTGCCGATCGACAGAGAGCCACGTAGAGCTGGGCGTGGCAGAAGACGGGCTTGGGCAAGAGAACGCCGACCTCGCGGGGCGTCTGGCCCTGGCTCTTGTTGATCGTTTGGCGTCGGCGGGCCTTAAGGGATACAGGTTGGAGGAGCCTCGGTGACACGACACGATCGATCATGTATCTGGTACCGTTGCAGTGGCCGTGCGACGGGTCGAGGTTGCGAAGACTTTAAGCTCGCGATCAAAGTCAGCATGCCGTTGGTTGTCAGGGAGTCGAAAACTCGACTGTAAAGAGCGAGGCGTCGTCTTCCGACCCAACCTAGTCTGCCGAAAAGAACTCCGACACCTCGTCTCCGGGAAAAAAAGGCCGCGGTCATGCGCGCGTTGTCAGCATCGACAACATCGTTTCGACGGGGCGTGAGAATGGTGCGCTGAAAGAGCCGCCGCGGGTCGTGGAAATAGTCTGCGAGGTCGCCGTAGACGGCTTCGAGGATCAATGGCTGGCTCGCGGGCCTACATGATCCTTACCCTAAATCGAGGGACAAACAAACAGACGGCGATGACCCTGACTAGGTCCCGCGTCCTTATCTCCGCCCGTCAGGCACATCCCTCACACCCCACAAACCCACCCACATCCTTCATGCTCCCCACACACCCCCCCCTCTTAGCAGTCGACATTTAAAGACAAACAAACAGACCCCACAAACCCACCCACATCCTTCATGCTCCCCCCACACACCCCCCTCTTAGCAGTCAACATTTAACAGACAGACATTAGCAGTCAACATTTAACAGACAGACCGACCAGACAGACAGACAGACAGACAGACTGACTGACTGACTGACTGACTGACTGACTGACTGACTGACTGACTGACTGACTGACTGACTGACTGACTGACTGACTGACTGGCTGACTGACTGACTGACTGACTGACTGACTGACTGACTGACTGACTGTCGATTAGTAGTTAGGACTCTCTCTTTCTTCAATCGAAGAGGGCTAGTTTTTCAACCAAAGGATTATTAGGTCAAGTGCACAATGCTTATGAAAAGAACCCGCACTCTGGCACCTCGCTCAAGACAGTGGGCCGGCCGGCGTTATTTATCAACTCTCGCTCAACACAAGAGAAAGGCGATGGTAAAGCAGACGGGGGAAGAGGCGTGGTGAGAGCAACAAGAAGAGATGAGGCGGAGGAGACAGCAAACATGAGCCAGAACGTTTTTGGGGGAGTCTTGACAGAGGCACCCAGGTCCTAGTTAGTTATCACAGACACAGCTTGGTATGTTTCGAGATCCTCGCGACATAAAACGTAAGTTGCCGACGGATGATTAGCGCACGCGTCCAATACTACATACGGCTAGTGTTTCGAAACGCATCGGGCACGACGGCACGGTTCGCGGCCGGAACCGCGCTCTAAAAGATACATACATGATACGGCTTGGTGATACAGTTGAAGCGCCGCTAGTTGCCGACGCCGCGGGAAGATGTAAGACGACGCTGAAGTTGGGTATGTTTCGAAATCATGAAATCCCTATGCAAAAGTCAAAACGGACCTCCACTCTCACCTGTGCGAGGCGCCCTCCCAGGCCGTCTTGTTCTTCCCCGACTTGGCGACAACCTCCTTGCACGCCGCCGGGAGGGCCTCGGCCTCAAGCAATTTCGCGAGCTTGAGACACTCGCTTTCGCTGATCTTCATCGTTCCGCCCATTGACGACTTCAAGAGAACAGTTCTTCTTACAATGTAGATAATCTCTCTCTCTCCCTTTCTCAACGGAACGAATGCAACCTGATTTGCCTACATACTACACTTGTACAAATGACGTACATCTAGACGAACTACTGCTATGCGCTCTGGCTTGACGGGTTCGTCCGCTCGGGCCCTCGGGCAGTCAAGGGCCCGCAAAGGTGTTGCGTTCAAGACGCGGCCATATCGACGTCGGAAGCGGTTGAAGGTGAGGTGGGCGGGAACGGTGCGGCGGGCGCGGGCGCGGGAGCGGGAGCGAACGGAGCGGGCGCCTCTTTGGCCGAGGGGCGGAGTGTCCCGAGGAAAGCCTTGCGGAGCTCGGCGACTTTCTGGCGCGTGCCGGGCTTGCCGTCGGTCCTAGGGACTTGGAGCTTGAGGCCCATCAGCTTGGCCCTTCGCACGAGGTCCATCCTTTTTGCCGTCTCGATCGACGTCGGCGGAAGCTCTTCGCACAGGGCCGCGAGGGCATCACGTTGGGCATCTCGGGTGGCCTCCTGAGCAACAAGCCGTTCGCCCGTCGAAGGCTGCGGCGCCGAGGGCTTGAACCACTTGACCCTGGCATACTTGTGTTCGAACTGGTCGAGGAAGGCGTCGAGCTTCTTCCAGCCGATCTCGACGTAGTTGACCGGCCGCTACAGCTGCTCACTGCCGTTCAGCTGATTCTTGAACTTCATGAAAAGCCGATTCTCGATATTCTCGCGGGCGTACTTTTGCTTCTCGCTCCTCGCGCCCTCCCCGTGCATCTGGCAGCTGTCACCACTAACTAATAAACTAAAGGCCGGCCCAATGCATGGGGCGTCGGCTATTTACTCCCAGCACCGCGGCGCGTGCAATCAGAGTCGTCGGGCGGTCAGAGGGCACGTGGATGGTCTGTCGCCAGTTGTCACGGTCATGAGCGAGGGAGTACCATATTTTCGTGCTTATGTGAAATATTCGGAGTGCCTTAATGAGACCCGGCCGTACGTGAACTATCTTCGCCTCATTTTTGAGACCGCGGACATTCGGACTCACTGTCAACTTCGTCGTCAACTTCCTTCCACGCCCCCCGACCATACCTCGTCCCGCTGCGAACGTCCCGGAAGCCAACAGGCCCGTTCGGGAGGAGAACAGGTGCCACCCTACGCCGGGAGGACCGGTGCCCTCGCAAGGGAGGCGAACAGGTGCCAACCTACGCCGGGAGGACCGATTCCTTCACAAGGAGCGGGTTCAGAAGGCACCGTCCTCCATCGCGAAAAGTATGGCGCTATGACTATGGAGCCTATGAGAGACTTAAAGCAAGGGGTTATTGATAGCCCCTTGCTTCAACCAAGGGGTTATGGTTGAAGCAAGGGGTTATCAATAACCCCTTGCTTATCAATAACCCCTTGCTTGAAGGTTGAGAGTAGAATCAGGGTAAGGGTCAAGAGCGCGATATTTATCATCTTTTTTGGCATCGCGTGCGGCGAGTCGCGAACGACAAGGTTCCCACAACCGAAGTCTCTAGACGAAAGGGCCCACAGGTAACCCGTAAGGAAAGGGGCAAATGAATCCAATCTTCTAGAAACTCCGTGCCGCGCTCGTGCCCCTTGGCGGCGCCGAGTCCGTGTTCTGTTTCGGAACGTACTGACTCAGCAACAAAATCCTTCTTTAAACTTCTCAAAACTTCTCTAAACTTCTCAGAGCTTCTCAATACTTCTCAAAACTTCTCAATACTTCTCATATTTTCAACGGTCAAAATGTCTACCTAGTAAGTAGAAAACGATAAACAACAACACTCAGGGTTTAGGACTAAACTCAAAGCCTGGCGAACCTAAAGCAGCTTAGGCAGGGCTTAGGTTAAAAAAAGAAGTATTCGGTTATATGTGTCCTTTAAGAGGTGCAAATTGTTATATGTGATTTTAAAAATAAAATTGGTATATGTAAACCGCTTAACCCTGTATTGTTATAAGTGTCATTAAGATACATGTAATTGTTAAAAGTGTCACTACTATAACAAAATTGGTGTAGAGGCTGCCATTGTAAAAAAAATTGTAATAAGTGTCACAGCCTTTTGTAAAATTGTTATAAGTGTCATTTTTCTTCTGGTAAAATATTTTTTAGCGTCACACTTCTTTAAAAATTGTAAATAAGTGTCACAAGTTTGAGTTGCTTCACGTTGCTTTCCTTACCCCTGGCGGTTACCCCTTTCGGTATGAAGCTCGTGGGCAGTTTGAAGGTTGGACGACAGGAAGGAAGCGCTCCTCAACCCGCTCGGCACCCTCGAGAAGTCAAGGGCACGGTCGAAGCAAGGTAAGAAGTTAGCGCGCATAATCATTTCTTGCCGCAAGCAGCGCGCTCCAGTCTACGGAGTTGTTGCCAAGCTAGAGGAGAGCGTGCTGCAGACAGAAGTGCCGCCGATGACATCAGTGCCGCCGACGATGGCTCCTGTGTCGCAGAACTTAGCAGCGGTGGCAATCGCGCTCGGCGAGTCGTCGGAGGAGGAGAGTTTTGGGGAGGAAGAGATTGAGCAGGAGGCCGCGGCGC
The DNA here is from genome assembly GCA_029834535.1 of Chrysophaeum taylorii. Classification (NCBI taxonomy): domain Eukaryota; class Pelagophyceae; order Pelagomonadales; family Pelagomonadaceae; genus Chrysophaeum; species Chrysophaeum taylorii. Next base: position 3,859 of record JAQMWT010000644.1, on the reverse strand, counting down.
TCGTGCGGCGCGCGGCTTTAACGGAGTCCGAGAAGAAGGCCAATAAGGCCAAGGCTGATAAGGAGCGCAAGGCACGGATCGCGGCGGAGGACGAGGAGCAGTCCTGGCGCGCTCCGCGCTCGCTGAGGGAGCTCAGTACGGTCGACTGGGATAAAGAACTGCGCGCCGAGGAGTTGTTACGCGCGCGCGCCGTGCTGAACTCGTACAACGGCGAGAAGGAAGAGTCGGTGACGAGCTGGAAATCCAAAAAGGGGGCGCTGGTGACGGCGATGGAGTACTCCGAGGCCTCGGGTGCGTCGTTCCTTACGTTCCTCGACACGGCCCATCCGCGCTCCAAAGTCAAGCCCGTCAAAACCGTACGCAGCTGCGAACGGTCTGTACGCAGCCGACGTGTTCCCATTTATTCGACGCCCGCCGCCGCGAGGTCTCAGGCGTCGCGTCCTGGAAGCTTGTAAACTTCAAGCGACACGACCCGGATTGCGGGATGCTCTCGGTCGATGGGCGTCGTGATAGACAAGACGCCGACTCGCACCCGCACCGCGATCGCAGGACGGCTTACTCGGCGGAAGTCTTGGCTCAAGCCGCCGTGCAGTCCCAAAGGGAAAACCGCATGTCCGTGCCCCGCTCAGGAGTCAAGGCGGTACTCGCACCCATTTGTCTTGTGACCCCTTCCGAAGACCTAGTAACGCGTGTGACGTCGATGGCTGCCCTCCAGCTCCGTGGAAAGCCGAGCGACAACCTGAAGAAGATCAAGCCTTACATCCAAGCGCTACAGGACGCGGGCTGGCACGCCAAGTTGCTCACTGCCACCGCCGATCAAATGAACGCTATCGTCGTAGCACGCGCCAAGGCGGACCTCAAGCACTTGAACAAGGGCCGGCCCCGTGAGAAGCAGGTCACCCTAGACGAGGCAACGTTGCCGCGGGCCGATCCGGACAAGGTCTATTACAGGGGCTGGGTCGTCGCTCCGCCCACGACCTGGAGGATGCTCCAGGGCAACTTGATCAAGCCAGTGTTTGCGGCCGATTTCGCCAGGGCCAAGCATGTCGACGGCGGTAATTTCGGCGCCGTGACGGGCTACGACTCGAACTACCACATCACTCCCCTCGTCTTCATGCACACCACCGAGAACGAGTCCACGGAGAGCTGGTCCCGACTGTTCCGCGAGGGTAAGGAGTACTACGGCGAGGAAAAGATCGACACTGCCACCACCGTGTTCATCGTCGACGGCGATAAGGGCGGTGCTGCCGCTATTAAGAATGAAATTCATCGTGGACGCATGTTTCTGTGCAAGGAGCACAGAGGAACCTTGCTCGCCGGCAAATCCGGCACCAAGGGAGCCAAGGATCGGTACTTCAACTTCGTATTCGTCCGAGTCTCGCAATGTCGCCTTTTGTCACTCTCAATGTTGTCAATCTCGTGTTAGCGACAGACGTTTCACAGGTGGAGGCGACGAGCGAGCACGCACAGCAGGTTGCGTACGAAGCTCGCCGAAGGAAAAATCGTTCGTGGACAAGTTCCCGAGATGTTCAGTGCGCGCTGCAGAACGCGGGTCTCCTCCACAAGAAGCACACCTCAAACCAGGTCGAGTCGCTCTGGTCTCTGCTAAAGGAGGTCCGGGAAATCGAGGACCCGGCTGCTGCACTTGTTCGCTTCGTCGAGATGAGCGAGGAGAAGATTGACAAGTATGCGGCAGAGGCGAGCAGCATGTCGACATTTGCGACGACAAAAGCGATCGGCAAGCTCGCCGAGGTCGAAGTGGCCGCGAGGGATCAAGTGACGCGCATCGCCTGGTCTGGCGGGGGGGGCGCGCGCCTTCTGCAGTCGACGCGTCTTCCACGTGAATATCCACCGTGACTGCCCAACCTGCGATTGTGGCGGACCCAAGTCAACGAGTTTCCGTGCATTCACGTTGCCGCTGTCATCAATGAGTGCGCGGGCAAGACGCTGCAGGAGTGCGTCTCGCGCCTCGACACGACGGCCCTGATGAAGTCTCAGTACCTTGCAGCCGGTCAGTTGCCTGTGCCGGACTTTGGCTCGGTGGTCCCGTCCGAGACGGCCCTTACCAAGCCGCTCGCCGTCCCACGGCCTCGCGGAAGGCCCAAAATGAAGCGCGGCGGTGGCCGCAACGACGCCGTCAAGGCCGCTGCGAAGAGGATGAGAGCGGAGCGGAATCACCCACGGATGGACGACAGTGACGACGACAAGGAGAGAAAGGAGAGCGAAGAGGAACCCCACCGTCATCTTCGCCAGACAGCCGCTCGGGCAGCCCATGCCAGCGCTGAGGCTTTTCGCCAGCTCCCGGGTAACAACGCCGTTCTCTAAACTGGCTCCACTCGCTCCCCACCATCACCGTCATTTCAATATCGGCAACTTGGACCTCGTCAGCGTCATCATCTTCTTAAGAAGATTATCATCACCGAAGCAGCTCGGCTCCTCCTACCTCCCTACGTCCCTCCCTCCTGTGTCGCACCTGGCGACTCCAGACAAGTCCGCACAACAACACCATCGTCACCTGAATCTCAGACTGACGATTCTTCGCTCAACACAAACGATGTAAAGCGCAAAATTTAATAAGAGGCCGCGAGCTGCTTTGAATGCATGGCAGGTAGTGCTGGTAAAGCGACGCGCGAGAAAATAACCGAGCGGCGAGCCGTGCCGTGTCGTGTCGTCCCGTCTCGTGACGTGATGTCGCCAACGCCGTTGGAGAGAAGAGGATAAGATGGAAGAGCGCGTGCCCGCGCGCCGCAGCAGGCACCCGCGCCGCCTGCTGCGGCGCGCTGCGTTGAGGTGCGTCACCTGCTGCGGCGCGCTGTGTTGAGTCATCTTATTACGTGACAATAGTGTAGCACTGATAGCAATTATTACACAATACACGACACTTACACGAAGAGCGTCAAAAAAAAAGTGACACTGATAAGAGTTTACAAGTAGGTTGCGACAATACTTAAATTTAAGTGCAAGAGTTGTGACATTTATAACAATTAATTCAAAAAGAGTGACATATTAAAATATTAAAAAAACTAGGACGTGACACCTATAAAAATAAAATACAATTTGTGACACAAAATACAATTTACATCCAGAGAGCTACACTATTATGTGTACGACACTGGAGCATTTTACGCCTTTCACACCTATCTCTGCAAGAGGGTTTTCTCTCCGTAATACGGCTTTCCCTCTTTCCTTCCTTACCCCCCTCCGCCCTTTTATCTCAGATTATGAAGAATTAGATCTGCAGTCCACTTCCAACAAGGAGTAGACCTCCAGGTGCGTACCGTCAGGTATGGGGTTGTCTGTTTAAGTAATGGAGGCTTCGTTCCTCGTTGTCAGTGTAAACGCTTCTATGGGACCTAATGTCCTTAAGGAGTTAGGGCTTAAATCCCTACCTTGTGTAGTAGCATGTGACAAGCGGAATGGTCTGTACACGCCTAAGACTGCACGCAGTCTCTACCATGTAACCCGGAGAGGGTCAAATCTCTCCAGGTTATGGGCCCAGATGCGTAGGTGTGTCAACCCAACTGTGTTGTGCGTATAATGGAGTGATCAGTTTACGCCTGATTACGAGTACAATGCGACAATGTGTTTAGCGGTAGTCTACTGTACATATCTGTTGTGTGACGGTATTTGACCACCAGTTAATTTGGTTTGTGACCGAGTTGGGTCGGCCACTGGTCATATGCACTCGCATAGCTAATAAAATTAAAATTTTTCCTACACAAGCCGCGGAAACTTGTACGGGTTTTTCCTCCCATTCCCCAACAAAAGACTGACTGCTCGAGAATTAATCCATTCTTCAGTCTCAAGTCATCCTGTTTTAAATAGCATGTTGATTTGTTTGGTCTTGTAAATAAGCCCA
>JAQMWT010000643.1:0-51571 GCA_029834535.1 Chrysophaeum taylorii | reverse complement strand
CAACATTGCGCAAGCGCATTATTACGATCACCTGGTTAACGGTGGTCATACGGGGACGTCACAGTACCGTGTCAGGACGCGATTTTGGTGGCCCCACATGTCAACGAAGTCGGAATCTTCATTGTTGAATGTTTAGTTTGCCAGAAAGCCGACGCCTGAGCCGAAACAGGCTGGCTTGCAGGCTCGTCTACGATGGTGGTGGCGCTGTTCTGCGCATGGATTTATTTGGACCTTTGCCCAGCGCTGGTCCCGAGACGTATCTTCTAGTGTTTTTCGATCCGTTCTCGCACTTCTTGATTTTAGATGTTTTGAACGATGAGACCGCTGAATCCACTCTCGAGTCTTTTGTCATTAACATCCTCCTCAAGGGCCACTTGCCCCAGATGATTCGTACCGACAACGGTAAAGAGTTCGTGAACAAGTTGATGCGCGAGTTTTGCCTTCAACATGCGATACCAAACCACGATTCCCTATCATGCCCAGTCGAACCCTGCTGAGCGTGTGAACCGATTTATCAAGGCCTTCCTTCGTGCCTGCCTTCAGGGCCGGAACATCACGGATTGGCCCAGCTTTGCCCATAACGTTGCGTTTTGCTACAACCGCAAGTTTATTCCAGGCACGCAGATTTCTCCCTTTATGCTACGCCTGAACCGTCAGCCAATGTTGCCGACCGATTATACGCTTATGGATTTCGATACCAGACTGTTGCCGAAGACTCGCTCTGATGCAGTCGCTGAAACTCGTGAACGATTGAAGTATTATACGAAGATCGTCCACGAAGCTCGTGATAAAGCTTTGAAGAAACAACGACTGGCTTACAACGCCGATCATGTCGATGTCGAATATAAAGAAGGAGCGCATGTTTCGCTCTATATTCCTTTCCTTCCGAACAAGCTTCGACCGGAATGGCGAGGACCGTTTATTATCAAGGAACGCCTTTCCCTGGTCACCTATAGGATTGAGTCTCTCCACTCTCCGCCCGAAGAACGACGTGTTCATGTTAGTCAGATCACGCCTGTGATGGTTCCTCCGATCGTTGATCAAGCCATCCGCAAACCCGAAGAAACCTTCCGTGATGATTATCAACACGGTAATTTTGTTGTTTTCCAGATTCGTGACCTGAAGCGCCCTGATTGGCGCAAGAAGATATAGATGTTGCCGAAGTTTAGAGCCATACGATTACCAGAATGATCATGTTGCTCTGCATTTCTATACCGATTTGGGTCCGAACGATGATGTCGCTTATTTCAAGCCGACTTATCACCTTTCGAACCGCAAGCTTGAGCCTGAGTACAAGGACGTTGACGGTCGCAGTTTCACCGACAAGTCCAAGATCTCATCCAGGACAACTCCTTGTGTCACGGACATCGCGCCACACGAGATTGATGTGTTGGTCCCCAAGTTTACTCTACGCAGTGGTCGAGTTCCCGAACCGATCATCACCCGCGTTTACAAGAAGATTCGTGCACGAGATGCTCGTAAGGCGAAGCCGCGCTCCTCGCGCTAGCCGCTCGCTGGGGCAGCTCGTAATCTTACCAGGGGAGTCCTGTGGCGGCAACTCCCGCCTCCTAAGGCTTACCCCTCTTCTAGGGCCCCCCTATCAGGGGCATCCTACTCCGTTCCGATGATGTCAGTTTTCTCTATGACATCATCTTCCTTTTTCCGTGACATACGTCACCCTGATTTCTGTGATTCGAGAGTATCTTAATCATAAAGCAACAGCCGATCCTCAAGTTGTGAGGACCAGGCACGGAAGTTGTTTGTGGTTGTGTGGCGAGAGAACGGCTTTCCACATCCAGTGACTCGATCAAGAGCGCGGGCGTGAGCGGCGAGCCTAGATTCAAGATGAGCCAGGCAGGCATAATTTCCTGTAACGCCACAAGCCGATCCTCAAGTTGCGAGGACCAGGCACGGACGTGGCTGTGTGGCGGGTGGACGGCCTTCCACGTCCAGTTGACTCGATCAAGAGCACGGGCGTGAGCGGCGAGCCTAGATTCGAAGGTGAGCCCAGGTAGGTAAAATTTCCGTGTCCGCCACAGGGACGACCGTAAAAAAAGTGGCGATTTTGGGGGGGCGACGTTATAAACATATTGTTTTTGGGGGGGCGACCTTAAAAAAAGTGGTGATTTTGGGGCGGGCGACCTTAAAGAAAGTGGTGATTTTGGGGGGGCGACCTTAAACCCATGCGTCGAAATTGGGGGGCGACCTAAAAAAGTGGCGGTTGAAGAGTCTGTGGCGGACAGGGAAACTTTCCTACCTGGGCTCACCTTCGAATATAGGCTCACCGCTCACGCCCGTGCTCTTGATCGAGTCGCTGGACGTGGACGGCCGTTCACCCGCCACACAATCACGAACAACATCCGTGCCTGATCCTCGCAACTTGAGGATCGGCTGTTGCTTTATGATTAAGAACTCTTGAATCACAGAAATTAGGGAAGATGATGTCATAGAGGAAACTGAGGTCATCAGATCGGAGTAGGGCGCCCCTGATAACAGGGGGCCCTAGAAGAGGGGTAAGCCTTAGGAGGCGGGAGTTGCCGCCACAGGACCCCCCTGGTAAGATTACGAGCTGCCCCAGCGAGCGGCTAGCGCGAGGAGCGCGGCTTCGCCTTACGAGCATCTCGTGCACGAATCTTCTTGTAAACGCGGGTGATGCTCCGTTCGGGAACTCGATCACTGCGTAGAGTAAACTTGGGGACCAACACATCAATCTCGTGCGGAGCGAAATCCGTGACACAAGGAGTTGTGCTGGAGGAGATCTTGGACTTGTCGGTGAAACTGCGACCGTCAACGTCCTTGTACTCAGGCTTAAGCTTGCGGTTCGAAAGGTGAGAGGTCGGCTTGAAATAAGCGACATCGTCATTCGGACCCAAATCAGAATAGAAATGTAGAGCAACACGATCATTCTGGTAATCGTAAGGCTCGTAAACTTCAGGAACATAGACCTTCTTGCGCCAATCAGAGCGCTTCCGGTCAAGAATCCGGAAAACGACAAACTTACCGTGCTGATAATCGTCGCGGACAGTGTCTTCGGGTTTGCGGATGGCTTGATCAACGATCGGAGGAACCATCACAGGGGTGATCTGACTAACATGAACACGTTGTTCTTCGGGCGGAGAGTCGAAAGACTCAATCTGTAGATGACCGGGAAAAGCCGTTCCTTGATAATAAACGGTCCTCGCCATTCCGGTCGAAGCTTGTTCTGAAGGAAAGGAATGTAGAGCAAAACATGCGATCCTTCCTTGTATTCTACATCGACATGATCGGCGTTATAAGCCAATCGTTGTTTCTTCAAAGCTTTATCACGAGCGTCGTGGACGATCTTCGTATAATACTTCAATCGTTCACGAGTTTCAGCGACTGCATCAGAGCGAGTCTTCGGCAACAGTCGGGTATCGACATCCATAAGGGTATAATCGGTCGGCAACATAGGCTGACGGTTCAGGCGTAGCATAAAGGGAGAAATCTGCGTGCCTGGAATGAATTTGCGATTGTAGCAAAACGCAATATAGTGGGCAAAGTCGGGCCAATCCGTGATGTTCCGGCCCTGAAGGCAAGCACGGAGGATGGCCTTGATAAACCGGCTCACACGCTCAGCAGGGTTCGACTGGGAATGATGCGGGATCGTGGTTTTGTAGCGCGTGTTGAAGAGATGGCAAAACTCGCGCATCAACTTGTTCACGAACTCTTTACCGTTGTCGGTACGAATCATCTGGGGCAAGTAGCCCTTGAGGAGGATGTTAATGACAAAGGACTCGAGAATGGATTCAGCAGTCTTGTCGTTCAACACATCCAAAATCAAGAAATCTGAGAACGGATCGAAAAACACTAATAGATACGTCTCGGGACCAGCACTGGGCAAAGGCCCGAATAAATCCATGCGTAGTACAGCGCCGTCACCATCGTAGACAGGCTGCTGCAAGAGTCCAGCTCGTTTCGGCTCAGGCGTACGAGCTTTCTGACAGACTAAACATTCGGAAATGAAGATTCCGACTTCGTTCGACATGTGGGGCCACCAAAATCGTTCCTGGATAGCCTGGACGGTACTGTGACGTCCCATATGACCACCGTTAACCGGAGTGTCATGGTAGAGTCGAATAATGCGCTTGCGCAACGTGGCAGGGGCCACAATCATCGGGTGCAAATCAACAGAAATGCGGTAAAGAATGTCCTTCACAACTTCATATCGTTCGTTAGCTCCGTAACGTCGCAACGTATGACCTTGGGCCATTCGATAACGAATATCCTCGCAGGTAGCATAAGCTTCCTGCTCACGCGCGATCTCATCGAGCGTGATATTATCGGGAATTTTATGAATGTAATCCTTGTACGCGGCTGCGTCCTTGAAGACCTGCGGCTCATCGCGCACGCGGTGCTTCCGACGTTGTCTCGTAGCGTGAGACGTAGCCAATTTCATCGGATCTTTTTCGGGATCTTCTTCCTCGTCTTCCGGCAGTTCGGTCGTGACAAACGACAATATAAAGTGACAGCCGGAGGCAGGAATTCCGTGGTCATCAATAGGTCGGGGAAGCTCTTGGAACACCAAATAGACGTGGTTCAAAGGTTCTCCAAACTCGTCAGTCTCGATGACATGATCTATCGGATTGCGGGAGAGACAGCCAGAGATACTCATACCCGGTGACTTTCCCGGCTCGTAACCAAGTTCAGGGTCAAAGTTGGCGACATCGCCCAGCGAGCAGGCTGTCCAGACGAGTGCGTCGCCTTACGTAAAAACGTCAAAATTCGGTGATCGGTTTCCAAAACAGTCCGGTGCCCTTCGATATAGGCTCGAAAGTGCTCCAGAGAAAGGACAACAGCCAGCAGCTCCAGCGGACGAGGCTCATAATTGCGCATCTCCTTCGGCACGGCTCGGCTCCAGTACTCAATCACTCGTTCTTCTCGAGTTACTCTTCCTGCCTTGTCCTTGACTTCGACAATCTGGAAGAGATATGCTCCAAGTCCATCCTTGGAAGCATCGGATCGGATCTGAAAAGGCAGATCACAATCGGGGTGGTAGACTCCACGGGAATCAACCAAAGCTTCAATAATCGTATCCCAAGCTTTCTGACACTCGGGCGTCCATTCGAACATTACACCTTCGAGGCATAATCGTCTCAACGGCCCCACGATCTTCGAATAGCCCTTCACATATCGCCGGCAATAATTGCTCATGCCGATGAAAGACCGTATCTGGGTCTTCGGAGAAGTATTCGGCAAAGTACCTGGAATCGACATGTTCTGCAGCGCTTCCAGCGTCTTCGGATTCGGCTTCAAGCCTTCTGGAGTCGAAATGTGTCCCAGAAATTCTGTCTCATCTTTGAGGAGGTGGAATTTTGCGGTTCGACCGCTGTACCCTCTCTGTGCCAAATGACACATAATTTCTATCAAAACTTTTGAATGTCGATGAAGATCGTCGGGTCCCATCATAATATCGTCAACAAACGCAACTAAGTCTCGATACATCCATTTCGAAATGGTCGCTCGCCATCTGCTTGCAGAATAGAGCTCCGGCCTTTTTCACACCCAGAGGTAATCGCAAGAAACTATGAGCTCCAAGTGGGCTAACCATCGTGACAGCGTCTTGCGCTGCCGTATCCAGACGAAGGTTGTGATATCCCCATCTAATATCAATGCATGTCCGCCAGCGTCGCATGGCGAGAAAAGCTAAAGCATCATCTTGTCGAATGTTCGGCCAACTGTCATTGACCAATTGATCGTTGAGCTGACGTAAGTCAACTGCAGCGCGGAACGCGTTTGACGTTCCAATCTCAGCTCCTTTCTTGGGAAGCATCAACACAGGAAAGCCCCAAGGTGAGTTAGCCGGGCGAATAACTCCATCGCGACACCACTCACTGATCTGCTTGCGGAGACAATCGAGCTTCGCAGGCGTCAATCGGTAGGGCGTCATCTTAATCGGTCGCGGATTCGCGTCTTTGAATCGTAGAGACACAGGTGGCGAGTCCACAGGTCTCATAGTCGGGTCGAAAAAGGCCCACGAGTATTGCACACAATGACGGAGCATCAACTTCGCATCATTGTCTAAGTGCGGATTGTCAGGAATTCCAAGCTCCTGAACAACCTTGTCAACTTCTTCCTTCGTAGGAATCTTCACTTTCATAGCCTCGTTATTCTTGACATGCTCGGGAGTTTGCGGTAGCGGTGCACCATCAGCATCGCGCGGCGCATCTTTCCATGGCACCTCGAACTTTTTCTCGTAATTTAATCTCACTTCCGGGTGGCTTTTGTTGATCTTCTCGCCTTTGACACGAACGCTCGGCTCGCTCTTAATCTTCGGTTCCTGATCTTACTCAGGATCTGGCGGAACGTCTAACTTTGGTTGTCGGGGGGGGGCAGCAGAAAAAGCATGAGACGTCCGCGGCTCATCTGTTGCAGGCGGAAGCAAAGGCACTTCGGAAGGTTTCCATTTGGTGCGATCTTGGGGATCATCAGTCGACACCCACCTTACGACACGTGTGCGCGTGTTTAACAGCGGAACTTGTACGTGACGAAGGGCGGTTTCATCGATTTGCAAATAATGGTCGAACGGTCGGTCTGCAGGGCTCAACGCGGACGGCAAAGCCTCGCCGCTCAAGTGAAAATCCTTGGTCACAGAGTTGTGCAGATCGAGTACTAATAAAGCCATCGTGTCTGGTGGTACGACGTACGCCAGGTTTTTCAACGAGGTCGTCCTGGAGAAGCCGGCCCAATCAAAATCAAGGGGCATCGTGAGCAACTCCGAAGTCATTTTCAAATTCAGAGATCGGTAATCGGAACGGTGCGGTCCTACGCGAAGCGGGACACGCGTAACGGTATAAGGTGCGTCCGTCGCGGCTCGTGATGATCCTAAATTGTTCATCTGAAGTAAATGCCGTTCGTCTGCGTAGCCAAGCGCAGCGGCGAACTCTTGTTGCATATTCTTGCAGGTCATGGGAACTGCGCGCAAGTGGAGCGGGTGGCTGGAAACCAACAATCACACGCGACAGCTCATCAAACTGGGCGTTATGTCGTAAAAATTGACGACGTACACTTAAGGGTGTAGACGCGCGACATAAGAAATAATCGAGGCCTCCTGCTCTATCAGCCACATGAAGAAACCAGCCATCTTGCATAATTTCATCGTCCAGTGGGTGGCGGTGACTCCCTTGCCAACATCACTGGAAGTCAAGTTGCACAGAGCGGAGTGTACGCAGGGTGGCGACGCGATGCACATCGACGACGACCATTCCGCGTAAGGTAAATAAGTTTCGATCAACCGTAAGGTTGTAACATAGCGACCACAAAGCGTGTGCTGCACCACAGGAATGTTCGGAAAATTCTTGCGGTGGATCTTGTTGGCGGTGTCCGACGAATCGAGTGCTAACACGACTCGAAACGACGTTCCACGCATTTCGTTGGCTCGTTGGAGACCTAAAGTACTGCCTCCGGCTCCACTGAACAGCATCACCACCTTGCGATAAGTGATCGCAATAAACAATGAGCCTTTTGGACCTTTCCGTATCGGCGGCGGATCTCTGCTTCGGTGATCTCGCGGCACTTTTTCTCATCTTCTTCAGACCGTCGAGCGAAGTCGTCGTCTCGCTTGGGTCGTTTGGGGGAGGACGCAGCAGCTGGAGCGTCCTTCTGCGCCGTGCTCAGCAACATCGGCAGGGGAGATTCGTCGCAGCGCGTCAAATGACTAGCGACGGAAACGGTGAAGGAAAGGCTCCCCTTGTCGTACCCTTCCTTACATTCATTCGTAAGCTCGTTAATCGCAGAAACGCTCAACTCATCTTCGTACCGAGCGATATCGCCGATTGTGAGAACCTCGCCTTGAGTGACGACCGTCGGCACTTCTTGCGTGGAAATAACAGCCAAGCGAGCAGATGACTTGTCGTGCTCTTCGCAAGAAGAGCACATCCCTTCGACAATTCCCATCTGCTCATTTTCAGCAAACGTAGCGACGAAGACCTGTCCTTATCCCATAGGCTTCGACAAAATAACCGGCAAATTGTAAGTTCGACCGGGCTCGATTAGTAGCGTGCGCGCAGCGTAAGCAACAACTTCATGCGCGGCTTCTCCCGGAGCTGGGGAAAGTTTGGTCTTAGAATGTCCCCGCGTCGTCAAGGCTACCGCTCGTTCCGGCGGCGGGCTGCGGAGATCTTTAATCGTGCTCAAACGAGCATAAACTCGGGTCTTGACCAGGTCGAGACTCCGTCGAAAGGCGTCGTGCTGATGATTGTAAATCGGCACGGTTACCGGATCTCGATCGTAAACAGATCTAACTAACTTCAGACCTCTCCCGAGCATGGGAGCCAGGCCGGACCGGCAGGAGCCGGTACGGAATCACAGAGGAAAATCACGCAGTTGGGGCCAGAGGCGAGGGACGAGGACGGACTTGTTGATGGTGGACCGCCACTGCGCGCGGTCTTGTGCGAGGTCTTGCAAAAGCGTCGCAGGAAGCGGACGTGTTGGTCCACGAACAATCGACCTGTCCGTCGCGTTCTGCCCAACCGAGCGAACCCCATCCCAGCGCGGACTTTCCGGGTGCTAACCGGCCAGCCCGGGAGGCGAGCAGGCACCGTCTCACTCCGGGACGGCCGGGGCCGCCGCAGGGAGCAAGCGTGTTAGGCGCCGTCCTCCATCGCAACCAACGGTTAGCGATCGCAGGGCGTAAACAGATCGAAAGGTCACAATGGGTGCATCGACTCGTTCACCCTTGACTTTAATCTTCTCGCGCCCGTAGACGACTTGGGTTCGGCAAAAACAAATTCGGTCGTGGGGATAGTCCACCACCGCTCCTAAAACTCAGATGTCGCGCCCTCCCAACAGGAAAAGATGATTGGTGTCGGCCGCAATAGCGACAATGGGGGCAGCGATGTCGTCGGCGAGAGCAACCCGGATCGCGATCCAACGATAGATCGTCGTCGTATTCAACCCCGATCCGCACAGCTTGCGCTTAATCGGAAGCTCGCCTTCATCGTGGAGAGATTTGACCCTTTCCGGGTACATGGTAGAGACTGCGTGCAGTCTTAGGCGTGTACGGACCATTCCGCTTGTCACATGCTACTACACAAGGTAGGGATTTAAGCCCTAACTCCTTAAGGACATTAGGTCCCATAGAAGCGTTTACACTGACAACGAGGAACGAAGCCGCTGTTAATTAAACAGAACACACCGTACCTGACGGTACGCACCTGGAAGCCTACTCCATGTTGGAAAAGAGCATCAGACAGGGTTCTTCATAGTCATGAAAATATATAATTGCGGAAGGGTAAGGAAGGACAGGAGTAACGAGGGAAAGCCGTATTACGGAGAGAAAACCCTCGTGTAGAGATAGGTTTACGCCGAACTTACTGGGGTTAGAGATTTGGACTAGGTGAACTTTCTGACCAGGTGAACTTACTGGGACCAGGTGAACTTACTGGGGTTAGAGATTGGGACTAGGTGAACTTACTGGCCTGCACTTGTCACAAACAACTTCCAGGCCGCCTGATCCTCACAACTTGGATCGGCTGCTTTACACTTTACTTTATACCATGTTGATAAAACATGGTAATGGGTAAGTAATGGCTTATTCCGGTACAGGCAGATGGTACCGGACACAGAATCCGAAGGTACCGGAACAGGAATCTACCAGCGGTTTAAGCCAAAAATAAGGCTCAAGCCCACAGTAAAGAACGGGTCTAGGACGGGTCCAAGACTCAGGTAGGCGCGAGTCAGACCTGCCGTCTACGGCGACCTCGCAGACTATTTCCACGACCCGCGGCGGCTCTTTCAGCGTGCCATTCTCACGCCCCGCCGAAACGATGCTGTGGATGCTGTCAACGCGCGCATGACCGCGGCCTTTTTTTCCCGGAGACGAGGCGTCGGAGTTCTTTTCGGACGACGAGGTGGGTCGGAAGACGATGCCTCGCTCATTCCAGTTGAGTTTCCCAACTCCATGACAATCAACGGCACGCCGACTTTGAGCGCGAGCTTAAAGTCTTCGCGATCTCGACCCATCGCACGGCCACTGCAACGGCACCCGATACATCATCGATCGTATCGTGTCGCCGAGGCTCCTCCAACCAGTTTCCCTTAAGGCCCGCCTACGCCAAAACGACAAACAAGAGCCAGGTCCAGACGCCCCGCGAGGTTGGCGTCCTCTTGCCCAAGCCTGTCTTCAGCCACGGCTAGCTCTAAGTGGTTCTCTGTCGAGTCGGCAAGCCCGAGGGCACCGTAATCTGGGTCAACGACTCCGCCCTACCCCACGTTGTGCAATATCGACAACCCTCTGCACGCGCAGTGTCGTCTACCGCGAGGTCCTCGGGTTGCCACCCTCTCTCTCGCAGCAGAGTCGTCGAGTCGAACGCAGAGCCCATGGCCGCAGCATCGACTCATGCGTGTCTCTAATCTCCGATTCGAAGGGCGAAGCATCATGCCCAAAGGACAGAGAACGAAGGGATGAAGCTCCTGTAGAAGGACGAATGTTTGAAAGGGACCGGGTCGAAGCGAGCGCAAGCTGCGCAGAACGAAACTGTGTGAGGTTTGACATTTGGGCCCAGGTGATCGTACTGGCCTGCACTTGGAGAACGACCCGGTCGTCGGGCGACTGCGAGGGTTCAAGAGGGACATGTACGAAATATTGTGGGGTTTAAGATTTGTGACTAGGTGAACTTCTTACTGGCTGCACACAGTGTACTTGTTTCGAATTGTTATTAAGAGCAGATGTTGTGGTTTTGCGGCGAGGAGTGGCAGTTTTGGTCGCACGTCGTGATGGTGTTGGTGTCGCTGTCGGTGGCCTACTGGCAGTCGGTGCCGTCGACGATGCGATCGTACGCCGACGCATGGTGCTACAAGGCCAAGGTGGTGCAGGTGGCGTCGCCGAGCGTGTCAAGCGTGCAGGTACCCGACGACGTGGTTCGGTGTGTGTTCGAATTGCTGGAGGCGCGACGCATCGCGGCAGCTGCCGTCGTATGTCCGCGATGGCGCTCGATGGCCGACGCCGATGCGGTCTGGCAGAGCGTGTGGCATCGCGATTTTTTTGAGGTGGACGCGGCACTAAGTCGAGCAATCGGGCGGCGGTCGCGGGCGCCCCCTGGCACGCCGTGGAAGTTGTTTTACTCGCAGTACGCCGTCACGTGGCTCGAACACGCGTTGGTCGGGGCCAATTTGGAAGATTCCCGGGTCCACGTCGGGATCCGAGGCGCGCTCTACGACGTCACGACCTTCGCCAGCAGCCATCCGGGATCGGCGGATACTCTCCTCGACTTCGCCGGCTCCGACGCGACCCAGACCTTCGAGGCGGTTGGACACTCGACCGTCGCCAGCGGCCTCATGTCATCGATGCTTATCGTGAGTCGACCCAAAACGGGAAGCCTAGCCCTCGTCAAGGCCGACATCGACCACGCCAAAAGTCGCCTGTCCAAGCTCACCCTCCCGTGTCCGAGGTGTCCGCCGGACGCCATCGCGCCACCCCACCGCCCCTTCTACGACGCGACCACCGCCCGCTGGCACCAGTGGTGGCCCTGCTGTGGCTTTGCGTCTCGCATCCTCGTCGACGTGCCAAAAAGGACCAATTCATCATCATGGTCGACCACCTTCGTTACGTCCTTCTGGGCCTCTTGAACTTACTTCTCCTGTATTATTGTCATGGCACTGCTACGACGACTTCTCTCTTAAGGCGCCCGTCTTTTTCTCCTGTACACCTACTTATTACCATCCGTGCGCGCCTGCCACAAGTGCAACAATAAAAATGTTGATCTTACGTTGGTCGATCCTGTGTTGTTGTTGTTGTTGTTGTTGTTAGTCTGCGTTAAAATAGTAATTCCGGCACATCAGATTGTTGACTCCAAGTAGACGGCCCCAGCGCGGGGCGTAGTAGTAGGCTACTAATACGGAACGCCGTAGCGCCCAGGGCGTTCAGACGACCTGACACCAAATTTCGTCGTCGTTTTCAACGATAACTTCCTTCCTTCCTTCCTTCCTCCCTTCCTTTTGCGTACATACCTCGGCCATATTGACCCCGTCACACAGCGAAAGTTCCGGCTTCCCACCGGCCTGGCCTGTCCGGGTGGCGAACAAGTGACAACCTACGCCGGCAGGACCGATGACCTCGCAAAGGCGCAGGCTCGTTCATAAGACACTGTTCCTCCAGCGTTGCATATCTCTAAATTCGAATTCGGAGGAGAACTAAGAATTCGGAAACCACAGTTTTTTTTCAAAATAGGGGCATGCGGAAGAGAACATTATTTGCGACGGCCATTCGAAGGACGAAGAGATGAACGCCGCACTCGCGTTGGTCGTAGCCGTGGTCGCCGCGAGAGACAGCCACGTGGCTGATGAGGTCGAAGAGATTCGCATCAGGAGCGCGTCGTTTGACGTGCATCTCGAGCCACCTTCCAAACCCGCTCCAACCTCACTCTCAAACACTTTCCGAAATGCGCGGGGAACTTAACTTCATGAAGCAAACAATGAGCGATTCCCGACATTGTTGCTCAAAGAGGGGCAACAGGTGAAAATGTCCTAGTGGTTCGAGTCATACGTAATCGCTCACATCCGCGAACCGTGCGATTGGTACGTCTCTCCGTGGAGGCTCGGATATGGACAATTCGAGTTGCATCTCAAGGAAGAGATTGGAGGGGAGACGCAGCTTTATGCCACGAAGGAACCCTTCGACACGCCGCGCGACAAAGAGGCTTTCCGGAGATGTTTGACTGGAAATTACTCGCGGGGCACGTTAGCGGCGAGGTACCTGTCGTACTTTGGCTTTGAACCATACGTCGACTGCTGGATCAACAAGGAAAATCTCGTCAACGACACCTACGGTTGCTGCCTCGAGGCCTTTGAGGCGCGCAAGGCGGCAAAGTCGAGCTGCGGCGCCGCTTCGACGAACGACGCGAGCTGATGCACGAGGAGTCCGGCCCGTCCAACATTTCCCCCCATGCACCATGCAAGTACTATTACGACGACGACGAGGACCTCGCGCGCTTTGTGGCAGTAGACTCCTTCGACGCGCCACTCTACTCAGCACACAAGTGGGCAGGATGCTGTGAAGGGAGAATCTGCCCCGTTTGCGGTATTGGGACAGTCTACCACACAACGTCGCGACCCGCCGCCGTGTAACCGCGCCGTCCTTCGTTGTTATTTTCGTGACTGACGTTTATAAGCTCCTTGAGATATCTCCTCCTTGGTTGTCGTTGCTCACCCCGCGAGTACACCTCAGTCTACGTATATGATGATGATAAGTCACCATGGGATGCAGGCAAGCGCGGTCATCATGCGCAGGCGCAGAAGGCCCGGCCGTCATTGCGGCAGCATAAATTAAGAGCCACTTTCTTTTTATTCAGTGAGGTAGGCGATTTGACTTTTGGCGCTCTAAGACAAAGACGCTGGAGCAACGCACAACACGTCTCACTTAATAGTCACAGTCGCGAGAGTCTGATGATGATGATTGTAGCTACTCCTACGCAATAATGAGATTACCGAGGCGCCCTGGGTGAGCAGTCGAAGGGCCCTTACGACCTTGCGCAGATAGAGGGCGCCCAAGGGTGGGCGGCTTGGCATCGAGCAACAACGTTTCGGGCGTTTTGCGAGTGGCGCACAAGGGCCCCAAGCACAGCGAGTCCCGGGAGTTGCTGTGTGCTCTCTGGCTTCGCGGCGCTTCGAGCTACAGCCGCGTCCGCAAGCGCTCCCGCGACGAGAGCGGTGGCGTCGTCGTCGTCCGCGCAACGACGCGGCAAGTCGGCCGGAATCGCGGAAAGCAACGCGCCTGCCGCGCGGAGGACAGGGTCGTGCGCCCGCGCGACCAAGGTTCGCTCGTGCTCTGCCTCGGCAACTAGGGTTGCTGCACCAACAGCATCCCAGTCGACGTCGTCGACAAAGAACGGGTCAGTTCCCTCGGGTCGAGGCGTCGTCGGCGACGCCTCGCGAGGCGGCGGTGGCGTTGCCGCGTCCAAAGCCACGACCGTCGCGCGGAGACCGGCAGTCGCGAGACGAGATGCGAGAGATGGTGGGGTGGACGAAGAGAAGCGCTCTGCGGCCGCGCGGACGCCCGCCGCCATCGCGTCGAGCGCGTCGTCCTCGCTCGGCTCGGACGAGGCGTCGAGATCTCGAAGAAGGTCGACGAGGAGGACCGCCGCCCCATCGTCCGTCGCGGCAAATGAGGCGAGCCACTTCGCGACAGCGGCACGGGCGTGCTGGTCGCCAGCAAGGCACGCCAAGGCGGAGGCGGCGAGCTTGGCGTCGGTCGACGCGTCGCCGGCGCAGCACGACGCGACGGCGCGGACGAGGCCGACGTCGACGTCGAGGAGGCCGGCGTCCGCCAGCGAGAGGAGCGCCGAGACGACGAGCGCGCGCGCCGCGGGGTTCTTCGCGACGGCCGGCAGCGCGCGTCGTCTTACGAGCTCGAGCGTGACGCGCCGCCTTCGCACGCCCGCGGGCCGCGAGGTCGCGAATGCCAGCACGACTTCCGCGACGGCCCGCGCGAGGCCCGGAACGCCCGGCGGAGCGGTCGCGAACGACGCGCCGACGAGCGCGAGACCGGTGGGGGATCGTTTAATGTGCCGTCGTCGCCTTCTGGCGAAAAACGCGGACCACTGGCGGTCGTCCTCTCGAGAGGAAGGGCTCTTCGCGGCCGCGACGGCCCGGTCCCATAGCCTCCAGAGTTTCGCGTCGTCTCCACGCGCTTTGGCGACGCACAAGAGCGTGGCTGCGCGCAACGAGGCGACGACCTCTATTCGGTCGCGAACGAGGTCCCACGCACCTTCGAGGCCCGAGAATGGCGGCTCGGCCGCCAGCGCGACGGCCGCGAAAGTGGTCACCTCGAGCGAGAAGCGAGCGTCGCCGCCGAGGTGACGCCCGATGACGGGCCAGAGGGGCGCCGCGGACTCGCCATCAGACGAAAGCGCGGCTGCGCTCGCGCGCCACGCCCAAGCGGCAGTCGCCGCGCGGCGGGCGCGTTCGCCGTCGCCGCCTTTGACGGCGAGAGCGCACGCGCTCCTGCGCGCAGCGTCGCGGGTGGACGCGGCGACCAAAGAGCACACGAGCGCCTCGCCGACGTCTCGACACCGAGTCTCCATCGCGGCGCGGCCCAGCAACGCGAGACGCAAATCGTCGATCTCCGCGCGGTCGTCGGCGGCGTGCGCCGCGGCGCGGTCGGCGTCGTCGAGCGCGGCGAGCGCGGCCGGCATCAGATCTGCCCCCCAGCGACGCACCGAGACGGTCTCCTCGAGCAGGCCGAGCGCTGCTCGGCGCGCGGCACGCGCAAACTCCTCGAACCTTGTTCCCTCGATGCCGGAGGCCGCGTCGTCGATGGCCCGTCGCAGCACGCCGGCCGCAAGGTCGTCATCAACCTCGAGCGCCGCGTTGCGGTAAGACGAGCTCGGACGCGCGAACGCCGTCGCTGCGAGCGGCACCACCGACACGGCGCGGATTGTTGCCGCCTCTACCACGCGTACTCGTCGTCGCTGGCTCGACGTCTCTTCTGCAACATCTTCCAGCGGTCTCTTATTATTTCTCCGCCCGTCGTCGCGACTCCCGTAGTCGTAGTCGGACGATGACTCGGCCGGGCGTTGTCGTCTCCGTCTCTCTTCGACGCGACCCGGAACTTGCTGCCGGGTGCGTCGTTCTTCCATGGCCGTCGTCTCTTCGACGCGAGCGGCTTGCCAGCCCCAGACATCTTCGTCGAGATCCTCCGCGGATTGTCGTCGATGCGGTCGTTCGTTCTCGCGCGCGGATTGCCAGCCCCAGACGTCGTCGTCGTCCACGTCATCCGGCTCCACCTCGTCAATGTTCCAGCCCCAAACGTCGAGGAGCGCCGCGTCGGCGGCGACAGCGTCCCTTTCCTTTCTCGCGGCGCGAGTCGGAGCCGCGTCCTCTTGGGAGCAGCACCGATCGCGGGCGAGCTCGAGGAGCGAGTCGAGGTCGGTCTCGATGTCTCGGAGGGCGTCGTCGAGGAGATCCTGCTTGCGCGCTGCGGCCTCTAGGCCAGGCGCTCCTTTGGCCACGAGGCGGCGGTAGCACGCGTCGGCGACGTCGACGCCGCGGCGACGAAGGCCGCGCAGCACAAAAGCACCGACGTTCGACGCGGCTCGCTCGAGCGCGTCGAGGGCTCCGCCGTCCTGGACGGTCGTCGCCCGCACGCGGAGCTTGGCCACCTCGTCGCGCGCGTGCTGCACGCCTCTCGTCTCGACGAATCGTTGGATCCGCAGCATGCGTCGCCGCAGCGCGTTCGCACTCGCTCGCTTCGGCGGCGCCAGCGGCTCTAGGTCCCGCGGCATCGACTCGCCGTCGTCCTCGGCAGCGATGAACGGCGCCTCGCCACCCGTATCCTCGTTCGCGCCCACGTCCTCGATAAACGGCGCCTCGCCATCCTCATCGAGCGCGTCCGACGACGCATCGCCATCCTCATCAAGCGCGTCCTCCGACGACGACCCCTCGGACGAGAGGAGGTCTTCTCGCGCGGCCCCGGTGATCGCCTTGCGCCACGACCGCGCGATCTTCCGCCGACGCGCCAATGCCTGCTGGCGCTCGACGTCGTCCCGGTCACCATTATCATCCGGTTGCGCGTGCAGGCAATCCACCACGAGGCACCCGCACCGCCGGCACCGACCGTGGACCGTGCGCTTGGCGCGTTCCTCGTCCGCGTATGCCGAAACAAACGCTAAACCAACGCCGCGCTCGCGCCCGCCGAGGACGTACTTGACGTCCACGCACCCCTCCCCGCACCGCGTCACGCGACCCACACCGCCGGGCTTGTTCTCCCCGACACCCGTGCGCGCGGCGACAACCACCAAGTCTCCTTCCGCGAAGGACATCTTTTTCTAACGGTTTAATACGTTCTTCATTTAGAGCGACGTGCTGAATGGCGCCTTCGCGTTGAGGGACGCAAGCACCTGCTTGTGCTCGTCAGGGGTGGTGGCTGAGACGACCCGCGTCTCGCTGACGTAGGAACCGAAACTCGACCGTGCGCGCAACGAAAAGTGCGTGCGCGCCTTGTGTTCGATCAGCGACCGAGACGAAAGCCGCGACCGAGAAGACGTGTGCCGTGCCTGGCGCTGAAGCGGCAGCGCACGACTGCAAGAAGAGCGTGAGGCCGTCGTCGTCGTTATCGCCGGCAGACGCCGCGAGGAGCGAGAAGAGGATGCCGCATGGGCTGCTCGACAACTCGTCGAGCTCACAGTTGACGGCGTGCTGCGTCCATCTAAGGAAATGTTCTAAATCAACGAGCATTCCAAACATGTTGAGGCGCTCCTCGCACGTGAGAACTGTCGTCACAAAGTCGATCATCCCCGGAAACGTCCGCAAGCCTCGGGCCGTCGCCTCGGCCCCAGCATAGTCGCGCGCGCTGATCGAGGCTAAGCGTGTGTCGCGCTGATTGGTGTGTCGAACTCCCTCCGTCCAGGGATTTGTCGTGCCCGTATCAGCCGTTGGTGTCAGCGCGAGGAGTGTTTCGTCGGCGATCGCGGCGGAACATGATCCGCGTCGTCGTTTGCGGACATATTTGTGAGATGCGTATCGACGACGGCCGTCCTGTTCCCCCCCGTAGAACGCTCGCTTCGCTTGAACCAAGAAAACGTGACGAGCTGGCTGAGCCCCATCGTCTTGGTGAACGCCAGACTGAAGCTGAGCGTGCATCTCTTTTGAGTTTGAGCAGATCTTTGAGCAACCCCTGGCCGTGTGCCGGTGCGCGATTCCGGGCGCTTGTCTCTCGCGATGGTGAGCGCGGCGGCGAAGCGCGCGAGGAGCATTATGATGACCAACGCTGTCCAGAGCGTTGAGAATTGATTCTGTGTCACTGGGAAGCTCAAACAAACGAACAGGAATACGCTCAGCAAGCCGTAGATCACAAGTTTGCTATCGCGATCCTTGGCGAACCGCGGGCAGATCGACACGTACGAAAAGGCCAGGAGGAACACGTGCGTCGCGAGGTACATTTGCAAAAATCCATCCGTACACAAGTTTGCGATAATGCTAATCAAGAGCATCTGCAAGTGCGGCAGGATTACGTTCATGTGGTGGGGTGGTTGCAGCTTATAGTAAATAAAGCCGATGCACGCGAGCAAGCTCGGCTCGTGGACGCCATCTGAACGCCTGTAGGCTCGCTGGATGCCCAAGGCGATGATTGACGGAAACTCGATAACCCCAAACAGGCCAACGCCCGATATGCTGAACGCCACCACATTCGATTTCGAACCGTAACGCAAGCTAGGATCATGCTCGAGTGCGCGACGCCTGCGACTACATCCTTGTCGCACTCGAGCATCCCCAAGAACTTTTTGGGCACACACGAAACAATCATCATGGTTGTCAGACTACAGTGGAACGACAACAGCGAAAAAACGCTGTCTGGGACGAAGGTTGGGGTAGATCATGTCGACGAGTTGGAGTGCGAGTGCGGTTGCAGCAGCGTGCTGTTTGCCCTCGTCGCTGTGATCGAAGTCGATGGCGCAACTCAACGAGAATAGGGCGCGAAAGTCGCGATCGATGAATGAGCGTGTCAAGATCTTACGTGTGATGGGTTTTAGAAGACGATCCCGATTAACGGCATGGCGATAGTCATAAAGAACGTCGTCGACAATTTGCGCCAAGGCGTGAGGCACGTAGGCGAGACGATGTCGACATCGAACCTATCATTCAAGAAAGTCAGCCAACAGCGCCCACGAAGAGACGCCTCTCAGCACGAAACTGTAGAGCACGGAAAAGTACTCGTTGGTGCTCGAGGGGTAGTCGACGTTGAAGTGAGCACACACCGCGATGAGCTGCACTTGAACGAAGAATATGCTCATCGATTTGTGGACGTTAAGAAGTTTGACCTCTGCGCGCGCCAGACTTGCTACTCGAGGGACTCACGTAGACCCAAAGACGCCGAAGAACACGACGCCGAAATACACCGACTTCAAAATGGGACTGAGCTTTGGACAGCGGAAGGGGCCGACCCCACCGATCGAGAAGTACGCGCCGGTCACAAGCATGCTACGGAGGCGCCCTCGTTAGCCTTCAGCATTGCGATCATCCCAGTACGCTTCCCTGTATGGTGGAATAAAAGTGCCACCGCCACTGCATCGCTCGCGTACGATAAGCATTCGAATCCCGAGATGCCCCAATTGCCGCCGTCGTTTTTCTTGGAATCCCGCCGTAGGCTTTCGCTCGCGTAGAAGCCAGATAGATACTCGCATTCGTCGATGCTCGTCGCTTGCGACAAGAGAATTTTATCGAGCGGGAGGGATTCCTTGCTGGAGCCACGAGATGATGTAATCGCGCTCTTCGGTTTGTGTTCTCTAAGCCGTGCGTTTTGTCGCGCCAAGCTCGGACGCGAACTCGTAAGTACTTGCTGCATGGAATGTCTGTGAGGAGGAGTGGTCTCACACCGCGGCTTTGGTCGTCGAACAAAGGGCGACGCACGGGCAGCAGCAACATTTTCTATACTGCGAGATCGACCAAGCGGGCAGTCCTCGCATGCACCATTTTGCACATTCTGGCTTAAGGGGCACGATTGACACTCTCCGTCTTCCTCGCTCCAGACCTCGCCCGAGGCTGTCAGTCGGGTTTGATGGCGAAGATTGCGAGGGTCGTGTCCTGGACGAGTTCGACGGAATAGTAGTCGAAGACGTGAAGTGAGAACTCTCCTAACTCGGTGATCTGGTACGTGAGTGAGACGACGTCCTGTTGCGCGGGAGCGTGCCGTTCCATACGACGGCACGAGAATCGATTGATTGAAGCTCGATCTCAAAGATGGTGCCTAAGTCCGCGAGCTCGCAGAAAATCGAAGACAAGACGATCTCGACGGTTGCGTCGGTTTCCGAGGCCACGAAAGCGCGTCTGCAGGCCATCATCACATCGATAATTGAGCGCCGACACTTGCCGCCTGTCGAGCGAAAGCTCGCGGCGCTGGTGCGGTGTCCTCGTGACGCTTCGGACTTTGGAGACGCAATCGCTCGCCTCGCGAGGATAGATATGGCAGTCAGCGCCTTCGTCGCAGAACGCATCGGTGGCTTTGAAACGCGTACGGACTCGTAGTCGTCGGCGACGCTGTCAATCTTAATCATACTGTACAAGGCAACGCGCTGCACGAGATCCTGGGTCGTCGGATCGAAGGCGTACGTGCGATCGATACCTTGCCACGAAAATTTGAGCAGTTCAGCGCGGAGCTGCGCGCCGTCGTGCCTGAGGTGTCTTGGATGGCCGCATTTTTTTCAAGCATCCGGCGTAACGCGAACGCGCAGAGCCACGCCGAATCTTAATGACCCTGGTTGAGTCTCCTCTTTGGGGCTCATCGAGACGCCCGGGATTCCGCCGGGGATGCTATCGCCGTCGACACGAAAGGGAAACGCGCCGATGATGGGAAGATCCGCGTTCAGATATGAACTGAAGAGCGTTAAGTCGAAGGGTGCGCGGTCTTCCTCCAAGCTCGAATAAATGTTGACTCGAGCAAATTCGTCGCATCGTCGTTGCGTTGGCCTAATTGCCGTAGAACAGCGCCTCGAGTGCGTCGACCTGGTACGCGGACTTGGACGAGTATTCGACCTCGTCCGCGGGGTCCTCGGCCGCATACAACCAACCATCTTGGCTCGCGAAGAGGCCTGACGCACCGCCCGGTATAAGTTTGGACGGCTCAACCATCTTGGTAAACACGTGGTCGGGCATGTCGCTGGCGATCAAAGCGTGCACAAGGTGCATCTTCTGGTCGGGACCGCCCTTGAGGCACGTCACCGTTGCACCCGTCAGCTCATTGCTCTTCATAATCGCGAAAACCTAACTCTGTATCATGTTTCCATTCTCGTCTACTGAAAAGTAGAGTGCCCCGATGAGCGTCGCCTCCACCTTCCCGAGGTCAGTTCTCAACAACTCCATTCTTGCGTACCTGCGCATATGTTATCGGGATTCTTATTTCATCGCGTTCAAATTGGAAACTCTGGCACGTACCCATTCGCGTTGTTGGCCCCGATTCCCGTCATCCACTGCCAGTCGTAGTGTCCCGCCGTCATCGCCATCATCCGAATGAGCTCGCTGTCGGACCTCGTCGCTCGGAAAAAATACTCCGTATCGGTATTGTCCACGAGATCGGGCGAGCTCGCTTCTGTCGTCATCATTGGCCTCTCGAGAGCGATCGTCGCGTGGTGTGCCGCCGACTTGCTCGCGACGCCGCTCGTTGCTCCCACAAACCCGACGACGTTGTCGCACAGCTCGATCGCGCCAAGCAGCGCCTTGCTGATCGTCGCGGCAATCCCCACTTCAACATCCATTTCGATGTCCGAGCCCTGTAACTTCGCATTGTTGATGTGGCGCAACACGTACTTGACTCGGTGGAACGCCTCGGGCACCAACTCGAACGAACTCTTCGGTGTTGATGAACACGCTCACCTTGAAGAGCGTCGACCCAGACGCAGGAACCGAAAAAGAGCAACGCGAAAAGCTGGGGCAGACCACCACCAGCAGTCTTCAACGCACGGCGCCACAAAAAAAACGAGAGACCCGTCGTACCACTAGATTTATTAAGTGCAATATACTAACTAAACTATAGTCCAGCACAGTGCATATTATGCGGCATAGACTAATCCTTCTCCTCACCACACACTGTGTTCTCCTTTCCGCTCGACGCTCGGACTCCCGCCAATCTATGCTGCTTTTATTCAGCGTACGCTCCGCCCTTTCGCCTTTGAGTTAACTCCTAATCCCAACGCCGTGGCGCGTGGGATCAGCGTCACAGGGTCTGCAGACGAGCGAAGGTGAGTAAGTCGGCGGAGAGTGATCATCAGGCTCTTGTCGCCATTCGACGCGGAGACCGCGATGTGACTGACAACCACCTCGTCGATAACGTTCCGTCTGCGCGCTCGCCGGACGTAGAGTAAGGACCCTGTCCCACACAGCCAGTGTGAACGTCCCGGCGACCAACCGGCCCGCGGCCGGGAGGCGAAGAAAGGAAAGGTCCCAACTAACTCACGCCGAGAGGGCGGATGCCCTCGCAACGACGCAATAATACTGACTGTAGGCAGTAAAGTGTAATACTGTGGCCGGAGATGATTTTGATGCCGGTCGCCGTTAATGTTTCGGCGGGACATTCGACATCAAATCGCAGAGGCGGGGTCAAGGGGAGGAGTCGATGGAAGGGGTTGACTGACGGAGGAGAATGGCGAGTTCGGAGGTTGGATCCCGTTTGAGGTCGTCGTAGGTGCCGGTCTGGACTATCCTGCCGCCCTTGAGGACGGAGATTGCATCGCAGCGGGCCATGGCGGCGGTGGAATGGGCGATGACAAGGAGGGTGAGGCCGCGTTCGCGGGCGTCGGCGAAGACGGCGTCGAGGAGGCGTTCTTCGGTGCGACGATCGAGGGCAGCGGTGGGTTCGTCTAATAGCAAAAGGCTCGCGTCTCGGCGTCGGAGGGCGCGGCCGAGAGCGACGCGCGCGCGCTGTCCCCCCGAGAGCGCGCTGGCCTTGTCGCCGAGGGGGGCATCGTAGCCGAGGGTTTCGGCGAAGCCGTCGAGGTCGACGAGTTTGGCGGCGAGTTCGACGTGGGGGGCGTCGGGGGTCTCGGGATAGGCGAGGGCGGCTCGGAGGGAATCGGCGAAGACGACGGCGGCGGCCTGGTCCGACGTGGCTATTTCCGAGGCGCGGAGCGCGGCGAGCTGCGGTGGCGTGGCCTTGGAAACGTCGAGACCGGCGACGGAAACGGTGCCGGAATCCGCGTCGTAGAGCCCGAGCAAGAGGCCGAACACCGAGGTCTTGCCGGCGCCGCTCGCCCCAACCAGGCCGCGGACCTCGCCGCGCTGGATGCACAGGGTCGCCCCGCGCAGTGCGGGCTCCTGGCGGCCGTAGGCGAGCCAGACGTCCCTCAGCTCGACGTGGGGCGCGCGTCGGTCGAACGCCGCGGGTTCGAGCGCTACGCCGTCGAGGAGGGCGACGGCGCCCCTGTCTTTGTCGTCGGGGCCGCGGAGGACAGCAGCGCAGCGCGTCGCGGCGCGGCGGCCCGCGGCGACCTCTGCGACGGCGAGCTTGCCGAGGCCGCCGAGGCCGAGCGCCAAGTACGCCGCGTGCGCGCTAAAAGTGAGGAGGTCGCCCGCGGACATCGCGCCGTTCTGGACCGACGCCCCGCCGCGTGCCACCACGCCCAGCAGCAAGGTCTTGGCGACGGCGTCGAGAAGGCCGTGGAATATTGCGCGCGAGGTCGCGTGGCGCGCCGCGGCGTCCGCGGCGTCGTCGCAGAGAAGGCCGTAACGCGCCCACTCGGCGCCCTCGGCCGCCGCGGCCCTCACGAACCGCATGTGCGCGAGGCATTCGCGCGATCGCGAAGCGCACCGCGCCTCGGCGGCCGTCGAAACCGCCGCGGTCCGCGACGAGGCCTTGCCCGCTCGCCGGAGCACGAGCGCGGCGGCCGGCACGCACAGCGCGACCTCGAGCGCGAGGCTTAGGTTTAGTCTCGCGAGGTTCGCCGCACCGTTCAAGACGCTCGAGCAGTACCGCACCGCGTTCTGCGCGTGTTCGGTCAGGGTCGCGCACGCGAGCCGCGCGTCGCGCTCGACGACCTCGGCGAGTTCGCGCGGAGGAAGCCGCCCGTCGCTCTCGCTCGCGTCGAAAAACGCGCTCCGTCGCTTTAGTGCTGCGCGGTAGACATCGCGCCGCAACCTCGCGACGCTCCGCTCGAGGGCAGACAAAAAGAGCCGCAGCCGCACCCCCGAGGCGAGGGCGCCAATCCCGAACACGCAGGCGGTCGTCACGAGTTCGCGGCGAAGCGCCGCACCCCCCGATTCCTTCCGCCGCGCATACGCGTCCACGACCCGCCCCATCGCGCGCGGTGCGTACGCGTTGCTGAACGCCGACACCACCAGCGCCCCCGACCCGATCGCGAGCCGGAACCTCTCGGGCCACACGTACGCGAGGATGACGCCCATATCGCTCTTCATCATCCTAAACGCCGCTCCCCCCTACTTCGCTTTGGACCCCCCTCTTAAAGTAAGAACCAAATTCAGGCGGTGGGTGTAGTCACTGTAGATGGTGTGCAACCGACGCCCCTTGTTGTTCCGCACTACGCGCAGGAAAATCGCGAAGCTCCAAATAATTCGAAGGTGTGTGGGAATATTTTCTAGTGCACGATCGATAAAACGACACCGCCACACGTTTAATCATTATTATTATTATTTTTATGGGCGTATTAAGTAAGCTCTAAGCTTGATCGAGACAGAGTTCTAGAGGACGTTCGAACAGTCGTCCGTGAGGCCCCCGTGCTGCCGCCAAACTAGCGGCAGCGCCGAGAGCTATCTGGGACCATTTTTTTACCTCACCCCCTTCCTCTGGCAATGTGCAGACATTTTTCTTTTTAACAACATCTTCTGCCTGGACGTCGCCGCCGCCGCCGCGCGCGCAAAGCTCAGCTGCTTCCGGAAGTGCGGGACAATGACGGAGACACTTGTGGATGCGCGCAGCGCTTTACGGCGTAGCCAATGCTCCAGACCGTATTGCCCAGCTCGATCGCTTCGCGAGACTCGCCTCTTTTGTCTCCGAAATAAATTACGCGCACCACCCAGGCGGAGGAAAAGTCGAAAAAGGACGCACAGCAGGCCAGTCTACACGACCTCGCGCCCAAGGCCATCGCAAAACTCAAGCAAAGAGCAACGACGTCACGATGATGATCACGGTCCGCGAGATGACCTCCATCCTCCGCTACTACTTGGGCGCGGCCGAGCCCGGGGGATCGACGACGAAGTAGGTCGTATAGTATTTTAATCAAGGGTTAAAAGAAGTCCTTACTACTAAGGAGGGTTGCGCGGAGGGATGCAAAAACCCTAGACCCTTATTTTAGGGTTCACTCTTGAAATATTCTGGTCCCTCTCTGCCACAAATTTAATACGTTGCTATGGGCGACGACGTCTGCGACCGCGCCCCGCCCCTGACCGCGTTTTTGGTCGGCGGGCTGGCGCGCGGCTTTTCGCAGCCATCGCGGTTCCTTTCGCTGCGACGGAGCGTCGTGGACTGGCAAGCCCCGAGCGAGATCTTCGTTGTGGTCAAGACTCCGGACAAACCACCCGACAATGGATGGGTCGGCACCCGTCCGACCTTCGCGCCCGAGGACCCCGCGGCTCTCGCGAGGGCGCGCGATTCCCTGGGTCCGGCAGCCTTCGAGGTTCTCGACGAGGGCGCCTCCTCGATCAGCTTCGAGCGGTGGGCGACGACGTGCGCTCAGCTCCGGAACGACGACCCGAAAACGATGTTCAACAACCGGATGGTCGGGGTCCACGGGTATTGGTCGACCACCCGACGGTTGATCGCGTTGCTCCGCGCTCACGAAAACGCGACGGCGCGAAAATTTGAGCGTTTGGTTTTCTCTAGACCTGACCTGGTCTATTATCGTACCGCTGGACCTTGGTGCGGCTTTGGCGACCGGATGATATACCACTCGGCCGGCGCCGACTGCGACCTCGTGATGCCCGCGAACGTGCAGTGCGAGCGCGCCTCGGGCGTCGACTTCTGGTGGACGGCGCCGCGCGCCTACGCGGACGTCCTCTACCGCGTCGCCGCGCGCGTCTTGGACTGCTCGATCAAGGTCTCCAACAACGAACGCGCCCTCTTATTCTACGCGCGCAACGACGCCGAGCAAGCCGGCCTCGAATTTCGCGCCTTCAAGGACGCGCATCCCGGTTTGGCCGTGCTTCTCCGGCCCTCGCCGCCCGCGTCGCACCCGGGGGTCCAAGGGATAGGCCACGATCTCGCCGCCTTCGGCCGCCGCGCTGGCCTCTCGCTGCGAGACCTTGTCTACGGACCCTCTCCGGAGGAGCCCTCCGAACGCGTGATCGGTCGCCCATCTCCGCAAAGCTACCACCGCCACTGCAGCCATTTCGCGCGGCAGTGCGCGACGCGCCACAGCCGACACTGTCCAGAGGGGTGTGCTCGTCTCCGGCGCAACGGAACTCTTGATGTTGTTAATAATAATACGAGCAAGTAGGGCTAGGAAGTTTATGCAGCACCAAAGGTTATGGGCAGGGCGGGGGCTGATCAGAAAGACAGACCATCAGGCGAGAGCAGGGCGGGTCTGGGCGTAGGACAAAACGCCCACATCAGACCAAGCAAGGGTTAAGGTTTGCTAATGTTCTGTTGAGGTTTGTGCGAATGTTCTGATGAACGTTGGTGCTTGTGGAGTTGCGTTTTTTAGACTCCAATGAACTCTTTTATGTGTCTCGTCGTTCTGTCGTTCGTCTGCCTCTTCGTCCATCAAGGCGGTGGCTGCAAGTTCGACGATCAGCGCCAGGGGACCAAAGCGTATTACACCGGAAGTACAGAGGAGATCGCCGATGCCCGTGCCGAGGTGCGGCGCCTCCTGGACCGGAAC
Source organism: Chrysophaeum taylorii (assembly GCA_029834535.1). Taxonomy (NCBI): domain Eukaryota; class Pelagophyceae; order Pelagomonadales; family Pelagomonadaceae; genus Chrysophaeum; species Chrysophaeum taylorii. The sequence goes on along the minus strand of JAQMWT010000643.1, from coordinate 25,295 downwards.
GGGGCCTGCGGCGAGATGAAACTCCCGCTGTACGTGCTGGCAAACTGGAACGCCCACAACCCGCCAAATTTTGGCGACGACCTCAACAACAACTTGATGAAGGCGATCCTCGGCCTCGATACGCTCCGGACGAGCACGGCGAAGTCCGAGCACCCACACGTCCTCTTCGTGGGCTCTATTGTCGACCTCTGGTACTACGGTCCCGGGGATGTGGTGATCGGTGCCGGCTCGCGCGGCCGCGCGCGATATCAACCCGGCTCGACGATCGCGCGCGTCCGCGGCCCCCTGACGGCAGCGTTGCTGCGAGATTCGGGCATGCCGAACCGAAACGTCGATCTCGGAGACCCCGGTCTCGTCGCGCCCTTGTTAGACCAGTCGCTCCCGGAAAGCCGCGTCCTCAACGGCACTGGGGGCTTGTGCGTCATCCCCCATTTCCACGACACCTTCCTCAGGGACCTCGCGATGCGCGATCCGCGCGCGCGCTTCGTCAACGTCAGGGCAAGCGCGACCGCCGTCGTCTCGCAGATTGCCGACTGCGAACTCGTCTTGGCGACATCCCTCCACGGAGCCATCTTGGCCGACGCCTACGGCATCCCGAGCTTTTTGATTCCGCCCCCCTTCGAGCCCCTCGTCAAGTACCTCGATTACGTGACCAGCATATCCGTCGACGGAACCGGGGATGGCTTCTACGACCCTCGCCTCCTCGCGTACGCCGCCGACTACGATCAAGCGACCAAGTTTTCCGCCGACTACACCCGCTTTATCACCGATAAGCTTGAAGAGGCCGCCGATATCTGCATCGGCCGCCGCCCCCTCAACATTAATTCGCGCGTTCCATTCCACGTACGTGCCGCGAGCGCTACCACCTTCGCGCGAAACTTCCCGTGGCACAAAATTTGCACCGGCGCGGGAGAGTAGTACTAAACCTCCACACTTTTTCTTCGCCCATGCCTTTCTTCTTCCTCCTCCTCCTCAATACCACCACCCCTTGAGGCACCTCGTCGTCTTTGTCGGCTGCTCCACAATGATGGAGAACGAACTCTTTTCCCGCACCGCACTTTATAGTATGTTATTAAATTCGACGAGACTGCGGCGGCACGGTCTTTTTAACAAGAGGTTTTTTTTTCTGAAGGAATGTCTCTTTCTTGGCCGTGCACATGCCCGCCGAGGCTTTTTCTCAGGCCGCGAGGCAAAAAAAAACAACACGTGAAATCAGAACACTCGGATATTATGAGCAAACGGTGCCTTGCTTGAGAGGCCGAGATTGCGCTGGGAGTACAGCACGAGGCGGGGGGTAATGAGTAGCTGTGAAATTCGAGTTGGATTGGTGAAGGAGCGAAACGGGAGTCCCAGGTTTAGCGAGATCCAGGGTGTGTCGGAGCACAACAACCGTCACGCCGTGCATAGGTGGTCAAAGAGTTGCACAGACGTGACGCCGAAAAACCGCGTCGACGCGCTCGCAAAGGACGCACGGGCACGGCAACTGCTCGGCCGCTTGCAAGATGAGGAGGCAACCTGAAAAACCTGGCCGCAAGTAACGGAAGCAAGGGGGGTATGCAAAGCGAGGATACCGGGGCCGCGAAACCGCGAAAGCAGAGTGGTGAAGACGTCGGAGCGAATGCCAGAGTAGAGCAGCGGTTGGGCGGCGGCTTGTCCCCGACATGCGGTGGCTGGGGGGAAAAAATAACCATGAAGAAGACCATGGATGGTGGAAAACCCACACGGTGGCGTCGCAGGCGAAGCGCACTACCGGTGTGTTCCTTCCTGCAACGGATAGGGTGCAGGCGAAGAAAGGCTTTTGATTGGTTGATCTTTTCTAGTTCCTGGAAGACTCCGCAGCGTTCATGCTTGTCGCGTTGGCCTTCGCGGCGGGCCAGGCCCAGGCTTTTGAATGGACGCTAGTGCGTCGTGTCGAGCAGGCCGATGTCGTCTCGGCTACGTACATCAGCCAAGATCTGCCGGTCAATCCCGGCGGGTTCATCTACACGGACGACTCGGCGACGCCCGTGCCGTTCCCAGCGAACGGACCATACGCCATCACCGGAATCCTCGGGGAAATCGTGAACGAAATGAACGAGTCGGTTCCCCTGAGCGAGTGCTACGACCATCACTGGGTCATCAAGCGGCGCGGCTTTCAGAACGCGTTTTGCCCGGACGGTCCGGTTTACACGTTTGGGGTAGGCGCCGAGAGCCGGAACACCCCCGTGAAATTTCCGCGGGGGTATGGGTACCGCATGCTCGACGACGACGCCTACTGGGGCGCCAACATTCACTTGATACGAACGCAGTATCTCGCCGGAGACGACGCTGCCAAAGCCGCGAAAGAATGCAACGAGTGTTACTACGCCCCCGGCAAGGGCTGCCTCCCGCGCCAGAACGGCACCTTTTCGTGCTGCGGCGACACCTCGATGGCACCAGGCCATTGTCCGCTCGCCGATGACGCGCCTTCGGTGCCCGCAATCTATCGGCTGCGCTACACCGTCAACTACACCGATTACGCGGCCGTCGAACCTGCTCGCGTCGGTGTCTGGACGACCCCCGACTGCGCCACTTACTATCAGGTCTTGCACAATGAGACACACCCCGAACAGCTCTCATCCACATCGTTCACCCCGCCTTTCGACATGGAGATCCTCCTGGCGATCGGTCACCAACACGTAGGCGCCATCAACATCTCGCTCTTCGTCAACGACGTGTTTGTCTGCGCGAGTTACCCTACGTACGGCACCGACCCCAACAACACCGCCGGCAACGAACAGGGCTACCTTGTTAAAATTTCCTACTGCTACGACAAAGACGACTCGCCGGCCCCTCTCGTCGTGCGCCGCAACGACACGGTGCGCCTCGACTCCTGGTACTGGACTTCCGATGACGACCCGCGTATTGCGCCACTTCCGGGCGGCACGCATCTCAACGTACGTCGTTTTATGTGAGTTGTGTCATTTGCGCTTTGCAGGTCATGGGCTACATGTTTGTTCTTTACTCGCTCCTATAGTGCAACCACCCTTGCTGCTGCTGCTGCTGCTGCCGCCGCAAAGTCCGTGCGTTGACCCTCCGAGGCAAAGGTATCAAAAAGATCTCCTTTTCTCTTTGTCCCCGTCCTCATTCCTCAGCGTCCATGTCTTCGTCGTTGTCCACTTACTACCTGCCGCCCACCTATAACTTCTCTCTCTCTCTCTCTCCTTTGTGCAGCAGCAGCAGCAGTAACAGCAGCAGCAACAGCAGCAGCAGCTTATTAGGCCCTCCCGTTTTCCTGCGATATGATTGTTACGAGAACCCCTCGACAGAAAGGAAGAAATGACTGTGTAAAGAAAACAGACCGAACGCGAGCGGGCGCGAGAATATTAAATAATGAATGCGCCCACCCTCGCACGACAACAACGACAACACATATTAAAGGGGTGGCGGTGCGACGAGGTCCGGCGGACGTCCTCCGACTTCACCAACGTGGTTTCGAGTCTTGAAAAAATCGAACATGGTGAGGGCGATGGCGTAGCCGGCGGCGCAGCTCGGGACGACCATCATGTAGGTCGGGAGGATACCGTGATAGAGGCCGCGAACACCCTGTTCTCTGACAATTTGTCGGAGCGCGGGCCAGGTGCGAGTGGGAACGGGATCGGCGGTCGCGACGGTCTGCGAGGCACCGAGTTGCATGCGCCTGCGCACGACCTCGAAGGGATAGGCGAGGGTCTGGGCGCAGACGCCGGCAAAGGCTCCAACGAAAACCAGCAGCGCCGGGTTATGGTTCTCGCCGTCGCACATGCGGTGTTTGACCGTGTAGGTCCTCGCGAAGTCGACCGCGGCCTGCTGCACGGCGACGAAGGGCGCGACGGCGTAGAGCGCGGGCGCCAGACCGCGAAAGAGAGAAGCGAAACCCTCTTCTCGAATAATGAGTCGGAACAGCTCGCCGACGGTCTTCGGCGATACGTAAAACGTCGACTCGGAGCCACCCCCAATCACAGTCCAGCGCGTCCGGAGCGAATCGATTGGGTACGTTAAGGTCGTCACGAACGTCGAGCTCGCGACGGCGCAGGAGACGCGCCAGAGCTCGTGGAGGTTCGGGTTCGACAGCGTCGACTGCGGCTCGCGTCGCAGCAAACCCACAAAAACCGAGCACCCGATCGCGCCGTTCGGAAAGACGCGCAGGCAGTTCAATAAATGTCCCAGGAACAAGCCCCGGAACGGGCCCTCGTTCCTCGCTATCCGGCGCGCCTCGGCGATGAGACCCGGAGGAGACGACGACGTCTGAGCCTCAATTTTCAGCCGCTCGAACGGCGCGGTCACTGTCCTCGCGGCGATGCTCGACACGCCCCCAACAACCACCGTCTGCGCCATCGTTAACCCCGGCGGGACTTGGATCGCGTAGTCCTCGCAGCTCGGGTGGTGCCACCGCTCGGCGATCCGTTTCAGGTCAACCGCCGGCACGAATTCGAACCGCCGGAAAAACTCCTCGAAATCCACCCGTCCCCCCAACAACTCGACCATCCGTTTCGCCTCAAACTCGCTGATGGCCATCACCTCCCGGAACGCGAACACGAGTTCCTTTTCCGTGATCAGGCCGCTCGCGTTCGCGATTCCGTCGAATACCATTTTCAGCCGCTGCGCGTAGAACAAAGACCGGAACTCCAACAGCGTCAGCTCGCCATCGACGTGACCCTCGTAGTCGACCGCCGCCCTCGACAGCAGCATGTCGATGAACTTGTCGCAACCCTCCTCCTCCAGGGCGCCGAGGGCCGCCAGGGCCGACCGCAGCTGCGACCGCGACAGTCGACCGCTTCCGTCGGCATCGTGCTCGTAGAACACGCGGCTCACGCGCTCCTCGTGGCCCCGCACCACCGACACGGTCGACCGCCTCCGGACCGGCGTCGACGTCATTATTGGTGGTGGATACGCTGGCGCTTTCCTGAACTCATTCAAACCCTGCTTTTTGTATTACTGTAGGAGAAAGATGTTCCACTCGAGAACCACCAAAAAACTTAAGATGTTGATTGAGGCACCAACCACGCTCGTTTTTTTTCGAGACAGACGCGCAGCGCCATATTTTCCTCTCTCTCTCTCTCTCTCTCTCTCTCTCTCACTTGGTCACGAAGGCCTGGACGTTCTCGAGCCAGTTGACGTACTCGACGACCTCCTTATGATTGGCGTAGGAATTGATAAAGCCGCACAGGTCGGGGTCGACGCCGCGCTCGTCGAGATACGAATAGAAAGCGGCCTGGACGCGCGGGTCGAGCTCGTCGAATTTGGGCCCGTCGTAAATATCCTTGTCGTCGTCGGCGGCGGCCGACTTATAAAAGGCGACGCCGTCGATCTGGACGGCGTCACCGGCGAGGCATTCGAATATCAGCCGGTCGCCGGCATCGTTCGTGACCTTGACGTCGAACTCGATCGACCCCTCGTTGCTCTCGTCTTCTTCGGTCGCGACGTCCCGGCAGTCAAACTGTGCGACGACGCCCTTGCTCAGCGTTACCTGGACGCGGCCCGACCCCTTATCGTGCGCGATCGACCCCCCCCGCGCCTGCAGCTCGGCAATCGCCGCGTTGAGCTTCTCCTAAAACACAGCGTCGGACACCCGACGAAACTCAAACTCACATCGACGGCCAAGTTCGCCTTCTCGCCATCAATTTCCTCCGCCAAGATACTGGGCAGCGCGCTCTGGCTGCTGCTCAACCCGCGCGCGCGCACCGCCCCACATGCCGGCCGTACGCAACGCGCGACTCGCAGCAACGCGCTCATCGTTCGCCGAGGGTAGTATCGCTACCTTCGCCGAGATAAGGGTAAGTAAGTAAGGATGCACGCCAGACATCAAGTTCGCGGTCTTGTTGTTGTTGTTGTTGGAGCGAAAGGGACGACGCGCGCGCATGGCGAAAGAGTTGGTGGTCATGCCGTGGATCTCTCGAGCACTTTTTGCATTCTCACGTTCATCATGGTGTTTGTTTTTCGTGGTCTTTCCGGTCTCTTTCGTTCCGAATTCCTTCGCTTGCACGAAGAAGAAGACAACGCGCCGGATTCTACAATCCGAACAATCGCCACGACTGCGGCGGCGGCATGCGGCGGCGGCGACCATTCTCGGGCGAGAGCACCTATATTTTTCACTCTTTGTTGTTGTATCATGTCAACCGCTTTGAATATCGAGATAATAATAAGTCTGATAAATTTAGAAACGAGCTGCCTCTTCCACACTTTTCTTGGGGGTCTTAACAATCGCTCGGGGGCAGCCATCGGACGACAGTCTCGGCGACCGGCAAAAAGAGAGCAGGCACCGCCCGCAGAGCGGCGTGCCTAAAAGTGTTAGGGACTAAGGACGACGACGACTTGCTAGGCCAGGGCCTTCAAAGAAGCACTCTGCTGAAGAAGAGAAGGTGACAGGGACGGAGAGAATAAAAAAAGGTCAGCCACCAAAGACCCGACGCAAAGATGAGGTTCCTCTCGAAGTCCACTCACACGAGATGCGGCGACGTGGTGGCGCGATGGCGGGAGTCAGAAGGTTGAGAACAAACAAGTTTTTTTTTCCAAAATTGTTGTATTCCAGGCATTTTCTTCCCTTGCCGTCTTTCAATGAACGAACGACCTAGTGTACACAACATGTACACAACAATACTTGCTATCAGTTGTTGTAATAAAACGCCGTTTCGCCACGAAAGCTCAGGAAGTCACGAATCAGAAGTGGTCATCATCAACTCGAGAAAGATGGGCCTCAGGGACAATCTGATGGCGTGGGAGCAGCTGATGGCGCTGGTGGTGTGCGTGCCGCTGTGGTACCTCGCTTCTGCCGGGAGCGTGATATTTTTGAAGGAAGTGCTCGTCGTGGACGAGAATGCCGTGAGCGGGGTAGTGGATGCGACGACGGCTCAGCTCATTTGCGGGGTCGTGGGCGGAAAGTTGTACGAGATGCTGACCGACGAGACGAGCGGATCGTCGGAGACGGCCGCCGAGAGCGAGGCTTTGGTGTTGGCGTCGGCATTCGACGTCGCCGGCACGGCGGCGACGAACTGGGTGATCATCGTCGGCGGAGCGAGTCTTAGCCAGGTATTCAAGTTGATGGAGCCACCGATCACGGTTGTCGTCTCGTTTTTGCTGCTCGGCGAGCTCACGAGCCGCCCGCGTCTCGTTTTCATGGCGATCACGTGCGCGGGCGTCTACCTGTCGTCGTCGTCGGCGGCGGCGGCCAGCGAGGTCACGTGGCGGCGGCACGCTGTGTGGTTGGCGGGGCTCGTCGTGATGGGGACATCGTTTCCCCTCCGGAACGTCTACTCGAAGCGCATGGCGGTGAAGGGTGCGCCGGCGTACACGGCAATCTGCGTCCGAGGTCTCGCCCTCGTGTTACCCGTACTCGTTGGTCGCGTCGCGGTCATGCCGACCGTCTCAACCCACATCACCACCAATCTCACGTTGTTCGTGGGAATGGCTGTCCTCAGTGCCGTTTATAACCTTCTTTCCTTTCGAGTCTTGAGCTACGTCACCCCAGTTACTCACGCACAACTTCGTCTCGGAAAACGAATTATTTCGTTGGTCGTTTCGATTTTCGCTCTCAACGACTTTACGCTCTCCCCCAAACGGATCCTCGGCCTCTTCGCGGCCTTTGGTGGCCTGGTGGGCTACATGTTTTCGCCAAAGGCTGAAACCCCGTTGAAGCTGCCGCATCACGGCGTCGGCGAAGACGACGACGACGGAAAAAGAGTTTCCTTTCTCGCCAAGGACCTTCTCGCGCGCGGAATCACCTACGTTACCATCGCCTTCCTCATCCTCGGGACTAATCTGACGGACCCTTATTACGCCGTCCCCTACACGACGCGGCGACCCACTCCGATGCCTGCGGATCATCGCACACCCGTCCGCCGCTTGCCGTTCTACAACGCGACGACGCGACACCGCACGGATGGATTATTCCACGACGGGACGGGACGGTCCACCACCGCCCTGCGAATGCCACGGGTAGCCCCCAACACAGACACCCTCCGATTTTGACATCCCACCTTCTTTATTCTCAAGCACCCATTACTATCTCAAACATCGCGCGCATTGTTCTTCTCTATTTTGTGATTCCGTCACCCGCAAAAGGGGTCGTCGTCGTTGTCGTCGGGGTATGTATATATCACAAGCACAAGAAACCAAGAAGCAGCAACAGGAGAAAGAAAAACGTCGTCATCAAGATGGTGGTGGTGGCGGCGGCGGCGTCGGTGCAGTCAGACATCCTCGTGGCGGTCGATGGCGAGGAGGATGCGGGTGTCTTCGGTTGGGTCGGGGGAGCGATGGCGGCCAGGTCTGGCCTGGGGCCAGAGACGGCCCTTCAAGAAGAGGACGTCGCCGGGGGCCGTCGGGACGAGGGTTTCCGAGTAGCCGAAGAGGCCGAAGGCGCTCTTGACGCACACGGTGCCGGGACCGGCGACGGGCACGAGGCAGCGCATGAGAACGTTGTCGGCGTGTATCTTGGGGCAGGGCGCCGTGCATCTCGCGCCCGTGGCGACGGTGACCCGAAGGCGGACGAGGGTGGTGCGGTTGCCGGTGGCGGCCTCGAGGACGGCCGCGTAGCGCTCTGCGAGGTCGAGGAGTTGCGGGGCGACTTGGGCGGCGTCGGCGGGGTCCCAGAGCGAAGCCAGCGAAAGCTCGGCCGTCCCGAGGTTGTAGTCGCGCGGGAGACTGAGGTCGAAGAGGAGATTCGCATCGCCCTCGCGCGCGCAGCCCCAGACCTCGTGTTGCACGAGGGGCGCGCCGCCGTCGACGACGATGGCCGCCGAGACGGAACGGTGCCGGAGGTCCTTCCCCGCCTCGGCCCAGTCGTTTCCCACAGCGATGGCTTCATGGTGCCACAAGACGGGGGACGAGAAGGCGTTCACCGACGCGACGAGAATGAGGGAGAGCATCATCAGGTTTTTTTTTTTTTTCCGATTTTTTTTTTCCGATTTTTTTTTTTCGTAATATATGCAAGTAGTACAGCGGCAAAAAAAAAGGGAAAACAGAGGAGAAGAAGTCAGTCAACAACGACGCAAGAAGGTCGGTTGTTGGCACACAGCGGCGGCGGCGGCGGCGGCGGCGAGGGCCAACAAAGGCGCAGAAGAGGCCATCACAAGAGCGCTTTTCGTGGAGGAGGAGCGAGGCAGTGGAGGAAAGAAAGGAGCGAACGTATAATCTCAGCAGCGCACCCTGTTGGAGAGACCAACACCGCACCATTTCGGCTCGGGTAAATAGTGGTTGGTTGAATGTCTGACGTGGGGTGTATGGATATGCTCGTGTTTGCGTGATGCTAGACAGCGAGGACCCGCGGCCGCCGCGGAACGTGGTCGCCGGGACGCGGGCGCGGATTTTTCCGGGGACGGCGGACGTCTGGGAGGAGATGGGCGAAGAAGGCGACGGGTTTGGCCTGACGCGGACGTTGCAGTTTCCGCGGTGCGTCGGCGTGACGCGCGAGGGGCTGTTGTTCTGCGACCGGTCGTCGCACGCTCACCGCGTCCGCGTGCTGCGGGAGGGCGTCGTACGTACGGTGATGGAGCTCACGCGGTACGAGGTCGGAACCGTTGACCGCGTCGGGCGCCTGTTCGTGACCCGCGAGAGAAACGTCGTGAGCGAACCGGAACAGAGGTCGTACGACGGCCATCTTGGAGAGGAGCCGCGGTTTGGGGTCGCCTCGGCGGTCGCCGTCACCGACACGGCCATATTCCTCGCCGAGGGCGCCGCCTGGTCTGAAAATCGCCTGGTTGTCATCGACAAGGCGACGGGCGAGCATCGATTCGTCGGCGCGTACGTTCACGAACGTCTGCGGCGCGTCTCGCGGGACGGCGTGGGCCGCCGCGCGAGATTTTGCGTCATTTCCGCCCTCGCCGTCGCGCGGGACGGCGCCGTCTACGTCCACGACCACGGACCTTGCGTCCGTCGCGTCGATCCTCGCTCCGACCTCGTCACGACCGTCGTCGGCCAGAAACGCACGGTACCTCCCAAGCGGCGCCTCTCGAACCGCGAGGGCCTCGCCGTCGACGCCGACGGCACCCTCTACTTCACCGACAACAAGGCGGGCGCGGTATATCGCGCGGCTGGCGACGACGTCAGGACCCTCGCGCGCGACCTCCGAGGACCCAACAGCCTCGCGCTCGACGACGACCGCGGTCTCCTCTACGTCACCACCACCGACAACCTCATCATCGCGCTCCGGGTTCCCTCGCAGCCCGAGCGCCGCCGCCAACGCTGGATCACGCTCGCCCTCCTCCTCAAGCGCATCGCCAAGCTCCAAATCGACCACCCCTTCTTCTTCGCCCGCTGGCTCTTATTTCCCGCGCTCGCGTCGCCCCCCTGGGCGCGCGTCGACGCCCACGCCCAGACCCTCCGCTACCTCGCCGAAGCCCCCTCGACCATTCTCTACCTCGTCTGCCTCTTCCTCTAGTAGTCTTTGTTTTTGTCGTTGTTGTTGTTATGTGATGAAAGGACCAGCACCACCACCACCGCCCGCGAGACAAATAATAATATATGTGTGCCCTGCCCTGCCCTGCACTTTTTTAGTTGTCGTCGATGAAGAAGGACGCGAGGTCGTCGTCGTCGTCGTCTTCGTCGAGGATGGTGGAGAATATGGCGTCGCCGTTCGGGCGGAAGACGCGGCCGCGGCCGTGGACGGTCCGGTGGTCGAAAAAGAATCCCGAGAGACCAAAGTCGCGGTCGCGCGCGATTCGTTCCGAAAGGTCGACCTTGTCGGTGTCGTCGCGGGGTCGGACGCGGCCGCGGATAAGCGTCTGCTGGGGGACGTCGAGGGGGACGAGCGCGTGGTCGTGGAGCCGCTCGGCGGCGGCGGCGGGTTGTTGGGTGGACGACATCAAGTCGAGGCGGCGGAGGGGTCTTATTCCGGGCGCGGCGAAGGCCGCCTTCAAGACGCGGCCGGTGGTTCGTTCGTCCCCAGGACAAGTAATGCTGCTGCGGTGAGAAACGAGGCCGTCGACGATCTGGCTTCCACCAAAGATTGCGCGCCTCGCGATCGGGAGGGGAATCGTCTCGATCGAGAAGAGGAGGTCGAGGCAGTCGACCTGCGAGGAGGCGCGGAGGGCGTGGGCCGTAGTCGCGCGGTCGGCGAGGTGGGCCGTCGTCGAGCACAGGAGGGCGGGCCGCAGGAGACTCGCGTCGACGGCGACGGCAAAGGAGAGGATGACGCGGGTCGCGAGGTCGACGGGAATTTGTTTTTTGACGGCGAGGCGCGCGAGCTCCCGGCGGAGGATCGCGGCGCGGGCGGGCATCCGGAGGCTCTTCCGGAGGACGAGGGCGTCGGCGCGGACGGCCTCGAAGGTCTTGGCCGTCGCGAGTCGCTGGCGCCACGCGTGCGCCCGGGTCGCCAAGAAGTCGGGGTCGAGGCGCTCGAAGAGGATGGCAGCCTCGAGGCGCGCGAGGAGGCGGCCGAGCGTCGCGACGTCTCTCGCGGCCGCGAGTTTGCGGCGCCAGGGCTCGGCGCGGCACCCAGTCACGGCGGCAATTTCGTCGTCGAAGAGAGCGCCGTGGACGTCGGCGACTCTGGCGACGACGGACGCGATGGTCGCGTCGAGGGTGCCGCGCGCGGACGCGGTCGCGCGGTAAGCGCGGAGCGCCGCGAAAACGGCGCCGACCAACACGATGCCGGCGGCCAGAATAACCAGGCGGCCCGAGGAGGAGGAGGAGGAGGAAATGGAGGACGAGAGGATGATCAAGGCGGCGAGCGCCGCGGCCGCGACCCGAAGCGGAGAGACGAAGGCGACCGGGCACGACGAGCCGGCGAAAAGCAACTCGACGGAAACCCACGACGCGGCGGCCGCGAACGCCAACTTTCGCGTCGGCGCCGCGAGCACGCCAAACTGGCAGGTCCTTACGGCCGCGACGTGGCGAACATGGTACCGCACGTCGAGGCCCTCCTCCCTCGAGAGCACCACGTCGTCCTCCTCGGAGACGTACCTCGATCTCCCCTCCTCGAGGGTCGCGGTCGCGTCGTTTTCGTCTTCCCCGAGACTCGAGAGGGCCGAGGCAGCCGAGAGGACAAAGGCAACGAGGAGGACGTCGGTCGCGCGCGAGACCACCCCGGTCCGCCGGCCGAGCTCGACGAGGCCGTGGGTCGAGAAGACGAACAAAAAGTGGCCAAAGAAGTGGCGCCACTGGCGGTGCGGAACGTCGGCCTCGAGCCGGTTTTTCTCGTCCTCGGTCAGCTCGGCGAGCGGGCCCGAGACCAAGAGGATCCAGAACGCCGCCGCGGCGACCGCTGCGTACAGGAGCGGGAGAGGCCACTCGACCGCCGCGAGGGCTCCAAACAAAACGCCGCCTCGCGAAGCGGCGCACGCGAGTCCGTCGAGCGGGATAGACGAGAGCGCGAGGACGTTGGGCCACGTGAGCCGCGGCAGGATCGGGGGGGGGCCGGCGCCGGTTACTACGGTTGTAAAAAAGCTCCTCCTCGCGAGAACGGCGGGAGCGACTGCCGAGACGACGAGGGTCAGAAAGGTACCCCACAGCAGCGCCGAGCGGCGACCGAGGATCGCGGCGGCCCCGAGTCCCGCGACGACGGCGGCGCCCAGGCGCAGGGCCATCGCCTTGTCGGCGACGCAAACCAAGGCGCCGTCGGCGACGGCCGCCGCCGGCGCAAAGTAGGCGAACAAGGTCGCTCTCAGCGCGACGCGGTAGGTTCTCCACGCGAAAGCGAGCGCGAAGAGCTCGCCAAAGTACCGTCTCGCGAGCTCGAGGTGGTCGACGGCCGCGGACCGGACGTCCGCGAGCGTCTCGCAGGTCGGGAGGCTCTCAAAAAACGCCGGGATCGAGACGACGGTCGCGCACACGGCGACGACCGCGAGCGAGGTCGTCGCAACCAGCCACGCGTCCTTCCCGACGCCCCGGACGTGGGCCGAAACGACGTCTCGGGCCGTCGCGCGCGTGACCGAAAAAGCGCGCGCCGCGTAGAGATCGCGCGCCAGCGGGATCGCGCGGTAGACCGTCGCGACCAGAAACGCGACCAGCACTAGAAATCCTACGTCGAGCGCCGCCTGCGCGCACGTCGCGAGGATTATCGTTCGGCACAGCGCGGGCCGCTTGTGCCAGAAGCCGTACTTCGAGAACGACGGTTTTCGCGAACCAAGAAGGAACGTCGTTGCGCGGAGGCGGTCGATCGCCTCGTCCAAGCGCACACGGAGGCCGGCGCGGTGCGCGGCCGCCGCGCGCTGGGCCTCGTCGATTGCCTCGACGCACAGCGAGTGCGCGTCCTCGAGAACGGGCCTCCGTCTCGCCTCGACGAGCAAACCGTGGACGTCGGCGCGCAGCCAGACGTAGTAGAGGCTCGCGTCCTGGAACTCGAGGCACTCTTCGACCAGTTCCGCGACATTCTGCGCGTCCTCGTCGTCTCTCGAAAGCAGCGAAAGCTGGGCGAGGGCCCGTTTTCGCATCTTGCGCCACCTCGCCCAGTGCGCGCCCGCGAGATGCTCGATCCTCTTTGAAGCGTCGGCCGCGAGATCGCTCAGGAGCGACGTGCGGTGGCGATGCGGACCAACCCCCGACGACGACGAGGAGAGGTGACTCCGCCGCCGGCAGCGGCGGCTGTTGTTGTTGTTGCTATCACCGTTCTCGTCGAGCGCCGCGCACTCCTTGGCGGCTTGGTTGAGGATTGGGGCGAGCGCCTCGCGGTACGCGTCCATCGACTTTTCGGCGTGCTTGACCGTCTTTGAAACGAGGCTCGCGACGCGGTAGGGCCACCTCTTTTTCGGTTCGCAGAGCGCGTGGAAGAGAGACGCGGCGCGCCACGGCACCGCCAGCACCAAGACGCAGAGGCCCAGCAAGGCCGCGTCGGAGACGAGCAGCGCGAATTGCGCGAGGACGATCGCGTAGAAGCCGTCGACGACGCCGTCGGCGCCGCCCCCCTCGAGGTGGACCGCGTCGGCGGTGTCGTCGTCGCCGAGCGCGACGATCTCGAACGGGCGATCGGGCTGGCGCGCGGCGGCGGCGACGTCAGCGAGCCTGACGACGATAGCGACGACCGGCCGCGTCTGCCCTCGGCTCTCGATCTGAACGAGGAACCGCGCGTCGTCCTCGAGGGCCGTCGCGCGCTTCGCGACCGTCGTCGCCTTGAGCCTGGCCCGCTTGAACCGGAGCTCCAAAATCCCTTGGTCGTACGACACGTGCTCGCCGACTTTAAGGGGGAAGGGGAACGCCGCCCGCCCGACGCCGACGGCCGCCGCGCCGAACTTTTCTGCCGCGCGGCGCCACGCGCCCTCGCCGACGAGCCGGAGCGTCAGCCGGGCCGGCAACGCGCCATCTGCTACTGGCGTCGCCGTCGTCGTCGCCGTCGTCGTCGTCGTCGTCGTCGTCGTCTGGATTTTGAGGGAAAGCCCGCCGCGGGTCGCGACGGTGAGCTCCGCGCGCGTCGCGACGAGCGTCGGCGCGCCGCGGCGCGGCGGAGTCGCGCGCGCGCGCAGCGGCGCGTAGACCGCCGGCCACCGGTACAAGGTCGCGAAAAGCACGAGCGCCAGCGGCACGCAGGCCGCGTCGCGCAGGAGCCGGAGAAACTCCATCGCGACGAGCCGCCGCGTCGCCCACTTGTCGTTGTCGATATTCGGCATCATCTCGCGGCGGCGGCGGCGGCGGCGGTACCGCGTTTTTAGCTCGCTCTCGAGGGGCTCGGCGCGCCAGCGCGTGAGGACCACGAAAAGGCCCAGCGGCACCAAGGGGAGGTCGAGGAGACAGTTCCCAAAGGCGCGCCAGGCCTGGGCCCGCACCCCGTCGGGCGCGAAGGGTGACGCGTCGGCGGCGGCGCCGGCGGCGGCGGGACAGCCGTCGTAGGCGAAAAGCGCGACGCCCGCGACGGGCAAGAGCGCGAGATCGTGCGCGGCGACCGCGGCCTCGAAGAGGACCGCGCGGTGGAGGGCCAAGCCCGTGTTGCTCGCGTCGCGAATTTCGGCGTAGAGCACCGAGCGCCGCGGCCCGCACGCCCCGAGAATCGCGAAGGGCAGGACGACGAGATCGCACGAGACGAGCGCGAGCTGCTTCCACGCGACCAAAGGCACCTGAGGATCGCCGGAATCGCGGGCATCGCGCGCCTCGCGGACCGGGGGCCACCGGTGCGCGGCGAGGCGCGTGACGCACAGAGGGATGATCCCGACCACATCGTAGGCCGCAACCACGAACTCCGCGACGCATCCGCGCCGAAGAGCCCAATCGTACTCGAACGACCACATCGAGCCCTCGAAAACGTGGCTTTCGGTCTCCTCGCGCCGCATCAAGCGCGCCGCCAGAGGCCGGGCGCGCACCAGAGAACACACCGCCAGCCCCGCGGTGAGAAACACAAACAAGTCCACGACAGCAAGGCTGCTTTGGGCGAGCCAGAGCCAGTGGACGTCGAGGAGGGGCGGGCCGCGCGCCAAAATACGAAAGTCGTCGCAACGACGCGGGCTCTCCGCGACCTGGCCGCGCTGCCGCCAGATGTCGGCATGCGTGCGCAAGTGGCTCATCGTCCGCGAGGGCACGACCAGCGGGAGCACGAAGAAGGGGAGGAGCACAATATCGAGGACGGCCGCGATCCCGTAACCCGCGGCCGCGCGCCGCGCCTCGGAGATCCGGTCCGCGAGCTCCCGCGATCGGAGGTTCCGGAGCGCGACGATCAGCCCCCCCAGCCGGAGGGGCGACACGACCGCGCACGCACCGATACCAAACCCAACGAGGTCTACGAGACCGCAGAAGAAGTTCTGAACCCGAAAGAGTCGCGCCTCCAAGTCGAACTCGGACGTGTCTCGGTCGACCCAATCGAGCCACAACACGACCCATCGCGTCGGCGCCGCTATGGCGAACCCCACCGTCTCCACCTCGACGAGGGCCTCGCCCAGCACCCACGGCCCAACCTCGCGCACGGCTTCGCGGGGCCCTTCGTAAAGCATCAGTCTACGCCACACCCCCCCGATGCGAAAAGGGACCAACGCGACGCCGATGGCCAACCCTGCCAAGCACAACGCGTCGATCGACACGTCCACTATCCATTGCACCACGGCCGCGATCTGCAAGATGACGGCCCGGAGGCCCGACAGCTCCTCGTCGGAACGCATCGTCGGCACGACCCTTCCTTCTTGCTTTTTCTTCTGCTGCCCCTTTGGCTACATACTGACTATCAATACTGTAGCCTTATAACACTTGATAATGTTCTGTCTCAAGTCGCAAAACTCTACAACCTTCACCTCAATCATCTGACTTCGAACTAAAGGATGAGGCCACCGACCCCGCCCGTCAGCACTTTGATGAGCTCGACCTCGAAACACAAGGTGGCGCCGCCCGGGATGCGATCCCCCGAGCCGCCGTCCCCATACGCGAGGTCCGACGGTATGGTGAGCTTGACTTTGTCCCCCTCCGACATCTTCACGAGCGCTTCCTGCCACCCCTTGATGACCTGATTCACGGCGAGCTTGATAGGCTCGCCTCGGTCGACCGACGAGTCAAACACCGTCCCATCCAAGAGGGTGCCGTGGTAGTGGACCTCGACCGTCGACGACGCGGTCGGACTCGGACCCGATCCCGACGCGACCGTCTCGATGAGCATGCCGCTCGGAGTTTTTTTCACCCCCTCGACCAAAGCCTGAGCCTCGATGAACTCGGCGCCCCTGGCCTTCTCCACCTCGAGAGACTCGACCATCCTGCGCTCGAGCATCGCGTTGATCAGCGAAGCTTGCGGCCGCAGCAACTCGATGGGATCAGCGATTTCGCCCGTCAACGCGTCCTCGATTCCCTTGACGATCGTCCCCATCTCCTCCTCTTTGAACAACCGCCGCACGTCGCCGAGCTTGAGGGCCATATTCACACCAAACGCGTACAACGTGTCCTCGCTCTCCGCGACGCTCTCGCCCTCGGTGGCGACGCGCAACGCTCCCCATCTCGATGCGGGAGGCGGGGCCGTAAATCCGCGAACGACGCACAACAGCACGACGACTCCTGTCCTCATCTCTTCTTCTTCTTCTTCTTCTTGGCGATGAAGGATTCGCTCCACTTTCAACCCTCGTCGCGAGTAATGGTGTGGGGGGGGGGCACCTCTCGTTCCGTGCTGCCAACGCGCAAAACAAAAAAAAATGAGAATAAGAAGATACCCACCACCCGTATGATGAAAAGAGGCCGTGCATGCATCAACAGGAGGATCGGCAGCGACGCTGTCGCGAAGCCCGCTGGTTGGCTTCACTTTCATAAAGAAAATAACACCGTCTCGATGATGGCTCGTGTTCGTTGAGAATCACGTGGGGTGTGAATGCTCACGCAAGGACAGCCTATGGATGATTTTGAGCATTTCGCTGTTGTCGGCATAGATTCATCAAGACGCAGCGGGGCTCGTCCATCCGGCAGATGTTCCGTTGGCGATGCGCCTCGCCGCGATCACCGTCTTGGCTGCGGCCTTGAATTTGGCCTTGGCGTTAAACTGCATAAGGTGCTGGAGATTGTCGCCGAGGTCGTGTTCTTCGAGCAGCGAGCCGTCCTCGGCTATCCACGGGTGGATCAGCGCCTCTTCAGCAGTGATGCGGTTGGCGGGATTCGCGGTGAGGAGGTGCCCGATGAAGTCCTTACCTTCGTTAGAGACGCGGGCCCACGACTGGGTGCAGAAGGAGTAGTTCGCATTGATTATGTTGTCCGACAAACTCGGCTGGTCGCCGAACGGCGCGTAGCCCGACAGCAAAATGTAGCTCACGACGCCGACGCTCCACAAGTCCACCGCGGCGCCGTACGGCACGCGCCTCAGGATTTCTGGAGCGACGTATTGTGGCGTACCGCACAGCTTCGTGAGGCACGCTGTTGAGTTGGCGTTATCTAGCCTGACGGCAAAACCGAAATCGCACAGCTTGATCCGCGTGTCGTCCTTGGTGCACACGCACAGAATGTTTTCTGGCTTGATGTCGCGGTGAACTATAGCGCACTCGTAGTGGAGGTAGCCCAACACGTCCAAGAGCGTCCGAACGACGTCCCGAGCTTCCCTTTCATTGTAGTAATCCTTCGCGACGATGCGGTCGAACCTGCGCGCCGAACGTCAGACCACCACCAGCAGCAGCAGCGCGTCACGATAAAACAACTGATTTTTTTTTTCATCCCCGGTCCACGCGCCTCAACAACAGACAGAGCGCGCGTTTGAACGACGACTACGATTTTGACGACACTGGTACGAACAGCTCGCCGCCCTGAATGAGGTCCATCACGATGTGGAAGTAGCGCGAGTCTTCGTAGCAGTGCCAGAGCTTGACGACGTTGGGGTGGTCGAGCTCGCGCATCAGAGTGGCCTCTGCGACCAAGGCCTTTCGCATCTTGAGCGACAACCGGTGCTTGTCGACGCACTTGCACGCGAAATGGTCTCCCGTGCGCTTGTGAAGAACCTTTTTGACGACGCTGAGCGCGCCCGTCCCGAGCTCGCCGCCCGCGACAAAGTCAAAGTCGTCGACCAAGGTCCGCTTCGCGTGGCTCGCCTTGAATTTGTTGGCGACCATGATGGCGCGCGCGGCCGCTTTGAAACGCTTTGGCAGCTGTTTGGACGCGTCCTCGAAGCTGTTTCCGCGCGACGACGACGAGTAGAAGCGTCGAGACGCCATGATCGCCGTCGCCGCGGCCTTGAGCTTCATTTTGCGGGTGGGCTTTTTACTCTCGTTGTTGTTGTTGTTGTTGTTGTTGTTGTTTTCGGCGCGCCACATGTTGCACATGAGCTCAATGTCCTGGAGGGTCCAGCCCTTGTCTGAGAGATCTTGGATTAAGTGGAATACGGCTTTGGGCGTAGCCGGGGGGGTCGCCGCTTCGGAGGCCGCCTCGGACATGCTCCTTGCCTCGGACAATGTCGCCTCGGACACCGTCGAGTGGGCGGCGGCGGGGGGCATGACATAGGTCGTCATCGCGTGTCTGTCTAGTTGTACTAGCGCGGTGGTTTCGTTTCGTTTCGTTTCGTTTCGTTTCGTTTCTTTCTTTGAATAGTCGTTTCTGGCGAGGTGGTGGGTTGTAGTAGTTTCGTTTCGGGTACATATCCTATCGCTTCAAGGGAACGGAAACTTCGACAATTGGCGATGAAATCATCCAACGGCTCGTAATAAATTCAACGGTCAGTGACCCAAGACTTTGACCCACATCCTTCATGCTCCCCACACACACCCCCCCCTCTTACCAGTCGACATTTAAAGACTTTGACCCTCCCCTCTTCGTAGGAGTCGTCCTTTAAAAAGACTTTGACGATGACCGAGTTCTGGGTCAGCAAGGCGAAACATTTTTGCAATTTGTGCAAGGTGTGGTGCCAGGGGGACCCCGTGTCGATCAAGAGGCACGAGGAGGGCGTGGGGCACAAGAACAAGGTCGCGCACCGGCTCAAGGCGAAGCGGAGCGCCCCACGGCTAGACGGTGATCTCGCTCAGCAGCTCGCCGAGATCGAGGCGGGGGCGGCGAAGGCGATGCGGGCGACGGCCGCGGGCGGCAAGTTTGCCGGGGTCATCGACAGCGACCCGACGTGGGGCGTGCGGTTTCGGCCTGGCGGCGGTCCCCGCGACGGCGAGGGTTGGTACGAGGGCGACGCGACGGCCGACTTCTACAAGAAGTTCAACGCCAACAGCTTCTCCAACGAAAAGCCGCCGGCTGTCGCTCGAGAGGAGGAGGATGCGGGGGGGGAATACGTGGCGCGCGGCGTTAAATATTTCCAGGGACGCGCGCATGCCGAAAAGTTTAGGACGGGCGTCGCCGTCGAGGTGTGGATCGAGGCTGCCGAGGCGTGGGTTCCGGGCGAGGTCGTGAGGGTGAAGCGGTTCGCGTCGGTCGACGGCGAGCAGCGGTTCTACGACGTCAAGGTGGAGGAGGCCGAGGTGCCGACCGAGGCGAGCCGTCTCGAGCGACATTTTGCCAAGCAGCGCGACGGCATCATCCGCGACGTCGAGGCCGCCGACCTGCGAGTCGCGGCCGGCGCCGACGGCGTCTGGCACCCACCCAGACGAACGCACAGGGAAGTCCCGAGCGCGCCCGTCGACGAGAACACGGGCATGGGCCGTTGGACGACCGTCTCGGTGCGCGAGGTCGACGAGGCTGAGGAGGAGAGAAAACGAGATCAAGCCGAGAAGAAGCGCGACGACGAGCGAGCGCGGAGAGAGGCGAGGATCAAGGCGAGGGAACGCCAGGCCGAGGAACAGGCGAGGTATCTGTGCGAGATTGAGGAGAACCGCGACGCCCTCAACTCGCACCTCGGCCTCTTCGACCGCACCGACGTCTATCGCGGCATCCAGCTCGCCGACGACGCCGCCGCCGTCCCGCCGGTGGTCCAAGTCGGCGATGACGCGGCCCCCGACGCGCCCGCCCCCGTCTTCAAAAAACGCAAGGCCACCGCCGCGTTCCGGAAGAAAACAACTAGATAAATTAGTCTAGTATCATTCCTCCGCGCACGCGCGGCAACTCCTCGCGGGTCATGCCCGCCGCCCACTCGGCTATTTGTTGGGTGTATTGCCGTTCCTCCGCGAGCTCCTTAACCCGCCGTTTGTAGAACCGGGTTTTTTTGTGGGCTTCGAGCGCATTCTCGTCGACAAAATGTCGACCCGTCTCAACGCAATAGAACTGCCCGCCGCCAGGCAGCTCGTCGTCGTATTCCACCGACGTCGCGGCCTTCTCGACGTCGTCGTAGATTTGGTCCACGTCCCGCGCCCTGCAACGCAAGCGACTTGGCTCGCGTCGCCAACACACCATAACATACCTCCGCTTCGTGTCGCGGCTCTTCTTGAAGCCTTTCTTCTTCGCGTGCGCGCCCTTCTTCGGCTTGGTGCGGCCCATCCTATCTCTCTCGCCCAATACTTACTTACCCTCTTCGTGTGAGGCTTCCTTCTATCGCCAAAAAGATAGCTTTCTTTCCTTCCACACTACTGAGTTGCGACTCTCGGCTCGACAATTGGGTCTGTTGTTGGGCTCGGCGATCATTCGCGGCGCGAGTCGCCGAATGTCTGTCTGAGTCGAGAGACCGCCGATATTTATTGGTACCACAAGTCGCGCGCTTCCGTCCAAGGGTTTGACAATACACGTTCCGCGCCGCAGAAAACGCGAAGATGCTGTCGGTATCCAAGACGCCTTCGACTGGTTACTTGGGGTAGGCCGAGATCTGGGCTGCTTGTGTCCGGTCAGATTCGACGGCAGCTGGATTCACCGCATGCGATGGAGCACCCATTTCGACCGCAAGAATTCCGTCAGCAAGGATCAAGCAGACACACCTGGCGCCGGGCAACGTGGATCGGTCTAAATTCGTCGTCATGCACTCGCCTGTCGTCGGCCAGACGGACGAAGTCGACGTGACCCAACCACTCGCTCGTGTGGCCTACTCATCTGAAAGAGACAGGGAAGTATGCGGGTCATCACGCATGCTGTTGAGCAGGTCAATCATGCGAAGAAACTTGGGGATTCCGACGCATCCTGATCTCGCTTATGACGAGAAGTAATGGCTTAAAATCAACTCGCTCTGAATTCGTGGCTTACAGCGATATACTTGAAGATGGGCAGAAGCATGTGGTCACTGCGGTTCATTGTCCTTGTCATTTCACATCTGGGGACAGTGACATGGCGAAGAAGGACTATTTAATGAAAATGAACATCAAACTCTAGGGACATCTATTTATACGCCTGATGGAAAGCGCCCATCAGTGCTCGGCCATCGGATTCTATCCGTCGCGTGCCGATTCCTGACACTATTCCAGCTGTAGATCCAAAGAGGCAATGGCGATCTTTCATATACTGAGTTTCTGCTGACGCTACATTCGCAAGTTCGCTAATGTCACGGCAAACCAATTCTGCCGTATGTTGAATCTGATTGTGGTCTCGGAATGTCAAGAAGCATGGGGTGCTATTGTTTATCCCCTGGTTTCATCTGACAGTGACTATCACACTGGCAATTTCAAACCGCTCTACATTCGCATAGACGCATCTCCCTTTGGTATAGAAGCATGTTTATTGCTGAAAGTAGCGTTCGTGAATGACAAAGGGAAGCAGCATGCCAGGAACGATTCATTGAGCATTGGAACCGGACTGTTCCCAAATAAACGAGGAAGAGACTAAACTTTTTCGCCTAGGAGAACTGTCGGCAGTTGCAATTTTTTTGCTGCAGCTGTATTTTGAATATACTAACTATCTATAGACAAGCCCAGTGCATGGGGCGTAGGCTAATCCCAGCGCCGTGGAGCTCGGGAAGTCACGGGGCCGAGAGACAAGTGACGCTGGAAGGTGCGTCGTGGGAGATGTGACGTTTGTCGCATTACGACGCGTAGACCGCGATTTGACTGACAACCATGTCGTCGTTAACGTTTCCTTCTGCGCCGTGAGTTTACATCGAGGGGGCTTAAAGGTCGACTGAAAAGAAGGGGAGGTGTGCGAGCGCGGGTGTTTAAAAGTCGACTGCTACGACGAGGAGGGGCTGGAGAGATTTGACCCTCTCCGGGTACATGGTAGAGGCTGCGTGCAGTCTTAGGCGTGTACAGACCATTCCGCTTGTCACATGCTACTACACAAGGTAGGGATTTAAGCCCTAACTCCTTAAGAAAATTAGGTCCCATAGAAGCGTTTACACTGACAACGAGGAACGAAGCCTCTGTTAATTAAACAGAACACCCCGTACCTGACGGTACGCACCTGGAGGCCTACTCCGCGTTAGAAAAGAGCTTCAGACTGGGTTTTTCATAGTCCTGAAATATATAATTGCGGAAGGGTAAGGAAAAAAAAGAAGGAACGAGAGAAAGCCGTATTACGGAGAGAAAACCCTCGTGTAGAGATAGGTGTGAAATGCTCCAGTGTCGCACACATAATAGTGTAGCTCTCTGGACCCCCTCAACGTGTGAAAACGGTTTATGCATTTCAGACGTTCTTGAAGCGGATCTTGTGTAATATGCATGAGAACAGTGAACAGTGGAACAGACAACAACAGAACAGGACAAATTGATTATGATGTCGAGCGTGTTGTGATGTTGCGCAAAGAAGCTGTATCGGTATTCACAACATCAGATGTGTGGTCCAATTCATCCTCGCTATTATCGTCCAGTTCCTTGAACTCTGGAAAAGACGAATTATGATCATCAGAGGCTAGGTAGCAGTGTTGGTATTGTGCGTAGTCATTGCATCACTCAAGGTGACCAAGTGTGACATGACAGACGAAAGGAAAGACATAGCAGCATCTGGTGTAAGAGCGTGTAGATCCAAAGCAGGAATAACACGATCATGTGCATCAGACATAGCTGTGTGGAGGTGATGAACTGCTGCGTCGATTAGAACTCGTTGTGCCTCATTATACGTATCTGGAGGGAGCTGTCCAATAGACGAGATTAGCGACCGAGAAATGATATGGACAAATACAGCAGAGGCCGGGATTATGGTGTTCTGATGCATTTGAAGACTTGACACAATGTTATCTAATAAAGAAACACGTTTGATGTTCTCGGTCACTTGAGTATTAAGAGTCTCGTAGGTTTCTTGCATCTGTGTGAGAGAAGTCAGTGCAAGCGATAGTTGATGTTCACGTGCCATCAATTGCTGTTCGGTGGTAGTGAGACGTAGAGATAAAGACCGAATCTCTTCTTTTAATTGGTGTAAGGATTCAGCCATATTGTCGTTAGCTTTATCTGGCGTGGGCTCAGCGGGTGGATTATCGATCGGCGCTGGTGACATATCTTCAGAAGGGGTATTATTAAAGGTGTCAATGATATGGGATGGGTAGCCAACTTGGATTAATACGTTTTTAAATGCTAGGTGTTGATTAAGTGGAAGCTGGCAAAAGTAGTGTAGCATTGGCGGTACCGTCTCGGAAGAAGTTGCGTCAAGGTGATGAGAAACATCGTTAACAAAGCGTTCAATGAGTACGTTAAGTAGCTCCTCAGGATTGGTAACTACGCAGGTTTTACCTTCCACAGATTGTAACAAAGACCAAGCTGCTACAAGAATCTCAAGATTTACACTCGAAAAGAAGGGCAGCTGCAGTAAGAGCATGGTGTTAGCGTCAGGGTTGACGAGGATTTTAGAAGCATCAATGTTACGGGATGTTGCGGTCTGCGTGATTGCCTCTTTGAGCAGCTTGTTAATAGCAATGGACTTTCCAAGACGAAGGATTATGGCTCTTATGTGGGCAGCTGGATCATTATAACAAGAGAGTTGGAAGGGCAGCTGATTATTGCGAATTATCGCTATCTCATGATTCGACAAGTTACACATCACACAAATTAACAGAAAGAAAGGGCGCGGTACATCGAAGCAGTGCGATGCATGTTGCTCAGACGCGAGATGATCCTCAATAATTTGGCGAATCCTGTCAGTTTTAAGCTCATCTTCAGTACAGATGATGAGCACGAGGGGTGTGCCTTGCATCTCAGTTTTATTATAGCACTCTGTACACGCCACATGTACTTTGACAACCCCTTTAATGGGTGGAACCCCTTTAATGGGTGGAAAGCGATGAAAACGTATACCTTCATTCGGAGATATAGCGGGGGCATTCCGAATGCGCTTTGCTTTGACGCACAGCAATGAACTAAGATATTGGATGTCGTCCACAAAGTCTGTCTGTTGTGCTTCGGTAAGCAGCTGCTGCACAGACTTAAGCCAACACTCAGGATTCTTATGCTGAGGGATGAGGAAGTTCGGCGGGGATGCACCAAGGGCGGATGTGTTCCTTGACATCATCGCAAGTGCGCCAAATTTGCAATGTTTAAGCAGGAAATACTCAGACTTTGATGGTTGCGATTCAGACGGTTGTTGGACAGTTGCCTTGGGTACCTTAGGCGCAACGGGCGTAGTTTGATGTCCTTGAGCCACCGACAAATAGGTTTGATGTTTCCGATTAGGGGAACTACGGTGCAACGCTTGGAGTTAGAGCATTAAAAGGCGGGGATATTGACGGTGCACCACCACGACCACGGTTCAGGGTACAATGGCGCCGCCTCGCAGCATCTTTGTTTTTAGTGGGGTTCATCGTAAAAAGAATATCCACATCACATCTTCCATTGCATTTCACATTTTAGCGAGCCAGTATTCCATTCCTTTGCATAGCAGGGTAAGTTTAAAATCATTTAGGACATAATGAAGGGTAAGGATTAACCACCTTGTTGAGCTATGGGTTGTTATAAGCCGAGTAACGTGCGATATCTGCTGAAGAGGGGAGCTCCAAAGGGTTTAGTAAATCCATCGGCGATATTTTGGGTACCGGAAACATGATGTAGACGTGTACGTTTTAACTGTATGTAGTTGCGAATACGGAACCAGCGTGTGCTGATAGCTTTGGCCTTCGTCGCTCTGTCGGGATTGTTGGAAAGATGAATAGCAGAGGCAGAGTTTCCCAGTATAGGACTGTTACGTATGAACGACATGTCCGATGGGAGGGGATTGTG